>MAYD01372797.1:0-16403 GCA_001909325.1 Ruellia speciosa
ATGGAAAATGTAAAACATGGAGTGCTTAGTTATATATATTATTGGAATTGCTCTATAGTGCATGAACTAACGAAGAAAGCCCGTTTGAGAAAATTATCGAAGCTAAAAATGAGTACCCTTTGAGGCTTCAAGTCTTGTAGTTGGAAAAATGAAATGAAAAATAAAGGTTTCAGCTCTTTGTATTTTTATAATAGCCACTCTTTGTCATTGGCATCTGACTTTGTGCCTGAGCCAAATTTAATATTGGGCTAAAATAACTGAGCCATTTTTCCTTTTGGGCTGAGAACATTGTTTGGGCTTTGGAGCATGTAAAGGAACCATTTGGTGGGGGCTGGCGGGTAGGGCCTAGGGCAGAGCTACGCACTTCAGTATCATGTTCAATGATATACAGTCGACTTGCACTACTACTAGCTTCAACAAAACAAGTTACAAATTTCCAATTTCGCTCATTTCTTTGTCATAATAATTGTATATATAATCTATTGAAACACAATTTTATTTTTTTTTTACTTTAGAAACTACCTTTTGTTTCAAAACATTGGCAAAAATTGTCGAAAAATGAAAATTTGTCATTTCTATCTATGCATGCCTGAATTATTGTTCTCCAAATTAGAGTGCAGGATTGATATAAGCAGCATTGGAAACCGGAGCCAAAGGGGAAATTTAGTGTTTGTGGCTCGGAAGTGGAAAAGACAAACCACTTGTTGTGTTACTGCCCTGGGACATAAGGATTTGGATGGACTGTTGTAGGTGGTTCCAAGTCGAAATGGTGATGTTCGGTTTTTTTGTGGAATGGCTTGAAATTTGGTTGGTGGCAATGGTAGGTGAAGAAGAAGTTGCTCGACAAGCCTAAGGATTCCACAATTTAATTCCTGCTAGTACTTAATTGTATTTGTTAATTGTATAGTTAGGCACAATTTCATCAAGCCCATTCTAGACGTAAGGTTTGTCTTCCCAACTTGTATATATAGGTAATGTATATGGTTTGATTCAATAGAATACATAAAATTCTCCCATAATCAACTTATTTTGGTCTCTAAAATCTTCATGGTATTAGAGCAATGAATAAACGATTCTAGGGAATCGTCATATTTATTCTATCCTTATTTACAAATTTCCTACCTTATTTGTAAATCTCCTACCTTATTTGCAAATCTTCTACCTTAAATGAAGTCATCTTCCTCAACCATGGCTGGTAACGATGTTTCTACCACTAATTTAACTGTCACGACAATAGCCAGTCACACAGCTACTGCTAATCTGCCTGCCCCTCCTAGGGCTTTTGCGTAAGGCTCTTGCCTTGAGACCAGGTGACCATCCCAACCTTTGGATCACCTCGTTGCCACTTAATTAATGGAAACAATTACATTCCATGGAGTCATATAGCATAGACTTCATTTTTGTCAAAAGGCAAATTAGGGTTTATTACTAGCAAGCTTCCACAGCCAGTGGAAGATGCTTCAAATTACGAGGCATGGCTTGAAGCAAATGCTATGGTGCGCACTTGGATCTGAAACTCCATTGTTCCATAATTCCAGGAGGCATACGTCTTCACCAAATCAACCTAAGCCTTATGGACTAGCTTGAAAAACAAATATGGTCAATGCAATGGCACAAAGGTTTTCCAACTTAAAAGCGTTATCATGAATACCAAACAAGGTGATGACACACTCTCTTTATACTACACAAAATTGGAGAAATTATGGGATGAGTTGGTGTCACTTGAGACACCTTCAGACTGTACATGTTGCGCGAACTGTCAGATGCATGTAAAATGGTCTGAGAAAGTGGAGCGCGACAAACTTATACAATTCCTTACCGAGCTTAGTAGCAAGTATGAGGCTCAAAGAGGACAGGTACTCATGCTTGACCCTTTACCGTCAATGGACAAAGCATATCCAATGATATTACAGGTAGAAAAACATATTGAAATTAACCTGGCAATGGAGGATCTCAACTAGCTGAACTGAATGTCGATATGACGAGGGCAAACCATCCAATGAACTCACCAACGAAGCGAATCGCAACCAACTGATAGAAGTGGGCCAGTTTTGGACAAGTGAAATGTCATATGTGAACATTGTAAATGGAAGGGACATACTAAAGAAACCTGCTTCAAAACTCATGGGGTACCTTCATGATTTTTAGATATACAAGATAAGAAAGGACAGGTGATCAACAATGTTGTGGACAAAACAACTAAGCCCACAAAATTGAGGCAATAGTCGAGGCGGCGGTTCAAAAGACATTGAGCAAATCTCAAAATTCACCAGTTGAATATGGCAACTCCATCACCGAATTCTCATGTAGTTCATCTACATTGCTATTCAAAATTGAATGTTGATTTTTGGGTTGTGGACAATGGTGCGTCATGCCTATTTGTGTAAATCCCGATATGTTTAACATGCTTGAGCCTGTAACTAATTCACCCAAAATGGAACCTATATATCACCATCTCATGCAGGAACTATGGTGCTACAATACAGAATTACCCTTCATCATGTATATCTAATCTCTACCTTTAAATACAATTTGTTTTCTGTTAACCAACTTGTTGAAAGTGGTGATCTTAAGCTTTTTTCACGCCTGACAAGGTGAATTTCAGGACCCTACTTCTGGGACAATCCTTGTCGTGGCAACAAGGATAGGGAACCTTTATTGCTTTCCAATTCTTCTTGGCCACCCCAGTCACACGCACCCTCACTCAACCTTGACTATCGCCCCCTCAAGCTCCAATCTTTGGCACAACTGATTTGGACACCCTTCAGAAGAAGTCTTAAAACACACACTCATTCCCTTTTCCAAAATTGAAAATTGTAACCCTTGTGACACTTGTTTCAAATCCAACCAGCAAAGGCTACCGTTTCATAAGAGTTTGTCTTTGTGCTGAAAATATGCCTGAATTATTGCATATTGACCTTTGGGGTCCATATAGAACTCCCTCGTTAGATGATAGTCATTATTTTTTAACCATTGTAGATGATTACAGTCGTGTGTGGACTCAGCTTTTACCAAACAAACAACATGTGGCCCAAGTCCTTGATACTTTTCTAAAATTTATCCAAAATCAATATGGGGCAAAAGTTAAGACTATCCAAACTGACAACGAAGGGAGGGGGAATCATGAGTCTAGAATGTAAGCAATTGTTTCAATCCTTTGGTATCCTCCATCAACAAACATGTCCTTATTCCCCGCAGCAAAATGGTCGAGCAGAAATCAAATATAAATATATTCTACAAACCATTTGAGCCTTACTTCTTCACACCAATCTTCCAACCAAATTCTAGGGTGTAGCCCTCCATATGGCCACATTCCTCCATAACCGACTACCTTCCCGTCTTCTCAATTGGATATCCTCATTTGAGAAATTACACAACAAACCCCCTAACCTCTTAAATCTGAAGAGCTTTGGTCGTCTATGCTATGTCAAAACTCTCAATCCTAATCAAACCAAACTTGACCCAAGATCCACCAAATGTATTTTTCTAGGAATTCCAAACGACCATTGTGGGTATTTTGTGTATGACTTGAATTCCAAAAAATGCTTTGTACGCAAAAATGTCATCTTCTTTGAAGACATATTTCATTTCTCCTCATCCTCGTCATCTCCCCAACCTTATCAGTAACTCACCATCCCCGACTTGGGCGGCCCCTTAATTCCCAAACCAGTGACAACCCTTCGGCTCGTTCTCTACCTCACATCACTTCTATCCCTGCCAATTCACGCCCTCAGTCTCCTACATAGTCTGCACCAGACTTTGTCCCCATCCAACTGGCATTTCCCTCCTCGCCATTGCCTTAGATGTTGTCCTCATCTGCCACCACACCACCTCCATCACCTCCCATCCTTGCCCTACGCCACTAGAGTGTCCAATCGACTCTGTGACATAAACCTCCTTGCTAAACAATTATGTGTGTACATAAGTATAGCATGATGCATCTGTTAACTTGCATGAACCATATTCTTTTTTGCAAGCTTGCAAGGATACCAACTAGAAGAAGGCGATGGAGACAAAACTCAAAGCACTCATGGATAATCAAACCTGGGATTATGTTCAATTTTCTAAACATGTGTGACCTATCTCATGTAAGTAGGTCTTCAAATTGAAGCTAAATCCTGATGGCACCATAAACAGACACAAAGCTCGGTAGTGGCCAAAGGATTTCTTCAAATTTCAAGTAAAGATTTCAAAGAATCGTTTGCTCCTGTTGCTAAAATGGTTATTGTCGGGTTCCTGTTAGGTGTCGCTGCTACCAAAAAATGGGTTATTCATTAGCTCGATGTCAACAACACGTTTCTCCGCGCCATCTCGATGAAAAACTATTCATGCATCCTCCTCTAGGATGTGATGCGCCTCCTGGCACTCTTTGCAAACTCAATCATTCCATATATGGTCTACAACATGTGCCACGACAATGGTACAAGGTGTTCACTTCCAAACTGATCACTCTTGGCTATACTCAGTCTAAGGCTAATCACTGTCTATTTACTCACTGCAATGGATCATCGTTCACAGCTCTTATTGTGTATGTCGACGACATACTGGTTACTGGAAATGATCTAGCCTCCTCTATTCAAAGAGTTAAGGACTTTCTGAACTCAGAGTTTATCGTTAAAGACCTTAGTGAAGCAAATTACTTCCTTGATTTTCAGATTCAGTAGTCTTCAGATGGCATCTTTGTTTCTCAGCACAAATTCTTGGAATATATATTGCAAGAATTAGGGATGCAGGACTGTCGGCCTACTTCCACCCCTTTTGCTGCCGAGAATGTAAATTACAAGAAAAATGTGGTACTCTTCTAACTTAGGCTTCCAAGTATTGTCGAATTGTTGGAAAACTTCTTTATCTCACTATGACTCGACCAGATATCTCCTTTTTCGTGCAACAACTTTCTCAATTCCAGAATAAACCTACATTCTACCACTGGTCAGTAGCCTAACGCGTCTTGTGCTATCTTCGAGGAGCCGCAAGCTTTCAATTTGTCTTCCCTGCCTTATCTAATTTCAGGCTCATTGCATTTGCAGACACCAACTGGGGATGTTATTTTGACACTCAAAAATCCTTATCTAGCTTCTGCATAATTTCAGGCTCCTTGCTAATTTCTTGGAAAACCAAGCAGCCTATTGTGTCCAAATCTTCCACAGAGGTCGAATATCGTGCCTTTGTTGCGGCTGTTTCTGAGCTATTATGGTTGTCCTACCTTTTCCGTGACTTCATACTGTCGTCCCCCACGTGCATACCTCTTTACTGCGATAGTTTGTCCACCATCAAGCTTATCAAAAATCCAGTTCACCATGAACGCTCCAAGCACATCGATATTTACTGTCATTTTGTTCGACAATATGTTGCTTCACTATTCAATGACCCCACACTCGTGTTATCCGAGCAGCAACTGGCGGACACCTTCACAAAATCTCTTGGCTTATGTTCTCTCGATTCTAGTAAAGTTGAACCTAGTTCTTGCTCCGGTTCTGCTTGAAGGGAGGGTGAAGAAAAAGTTGTTGGACAAGCCCAACGATTCCATAACTTCCATAACTTAATTCCTGCTAGTACTTAATTGTATTTGTTAATTGTATGGTTAGGCCCAATTTCATCAAGCTCATTCTAGACATAGGGTTTTGTCTTCCCAACTTGTATATATAGGTCATGTATATGATTTGATTCAATAGAATACATAAAATTCTTCCATAATCAGCTTCTTTTAGAAAAACTTCAGTAGGGAGGTATGGACCATGCTATTTTTGCCATTATTTGGTCAATTTGGCTTCCCGCAACAAGATATATTTATACGACAAAACTGGGATGAAGTGGAAATTATTCGGCTCATTAGATTTAGGGTTCAGTCATGGCTTCGGGCGACTTTCCCATATTGTTGGTTACCGGTGGCTACATTACCCGTTTGTCCAGCACAAGTGAGTTTGGCAAAAGTGGTGCAATAAGGAAGGGACTGGAGTGGGTCAGGCCGACGAAGGGCCGGGGATTGGGGTGGAAAATCAATATTGGTGGGTCATCCAAAGAAAATGCGGGAAGTGCAGGAGTTGGAATTCTGATGCAAAATAATAAGGGACATATATTCTTCAATTTGGCTAAGCATATTGGGAAAAAGCTAATGAAGCGGAGCTTAAAATAGGTATTGAGGCACGTTGAGTATTAGTTAAAGAGTAGAGTTTTCCCCTCCCAAGGATTGTGGTTGAATGCAATTTGCAGAACTTAGTGTCACAGGAAACAATGGTGAACAGTGCTCCATGCCAGCTAGAATTAAATTTGGCACCAATTGTCAAAGTTATCAGACTCAGTCAGGTTTCAACACGTGTTCAGGGAGAAGAATCAAGTTGTGGATTGATTGGCGAAATATAAGCTAGATCATTGCGGCGAGTGGAAGGTGTGTTTGTGAGCAAAGGGAGGCTCACATTACCATGGAAGTTCCACCCTAATGGCATTTTGTGTCAAAAAATAGGACCCCAGCCCGTCGTACCGGCAAATAGTAATGGTTAATTAGATCTGATCATGGCTGCCGATTTGCCAAAAATCATGAATTTAAGCGATTTGCGCTAAACTGACAAGGTTATGTAGCCCTTATTACTCCAGAAGCCAAAAGTTTAAGTCTAGCCCATCGTACCCCGCAAACAGTAAAAGCATCTCAAATCCAATAGTGGCTAGCAAGCCTAGAATCATGCTTTTTGTAGGGCGTGTATCTAATTTTGCAAGGTCTCTCCACCACGAAGATTTCAAGATCCGGAAACAGGCTGTGGACGTTACCTACAAGTTGCCTAAATTGGACAGAAGGCAAAAACATATGGTAACCTTGGGACTTTCGATGTCAACTCAATGTATGTGCGAGTCCAGGCATATGGTAACCTTGGGACTTTTAATGTTAACTCAATGTGTGTACGACTCCAGGCACACGATTGGTCACCTGGGGGCTGGTATGTTTGTGCTCTTGTTTTTCCTTATTATAATGTGGGTGGGTTAAAGCAGTGTTAAGAGAACCGGACCGGTGATCGAACCGGTCAGGCGAGTGGGTCGATGGGTCAACTGGTCCAACCGGTTCAACCGTGTTTGACCGGTTGGCCCGGTTTACCATTAAACCGGGTTAAACAGGCATGACCCGGTGTATTTTTTAAAAAAAATTCATATATATTTGATATAATTTGAGCACAATTAAATTATTTAGTCTATAATGAATTATTTTATGAGCTATGATTTATTTTAATGTGCATATTTTGACATGAATAATTAATTGGACTAGTGTAATTTGAGTCCCATGATTGAAATTAACCCAAGTATATTACTGGACCATGATAAGTAATTATTTTGTCTAATTCCAGTCCAAATGAATTTTAACCTAAATATGACCAGCCCATGAGCCCAATAAGTGGATTATATACAGGTTGGTATAGTGCTTCTAGGGCTAAAAAGTAGAAGGAGCCGGCAGCTGCAATTTTCTCATCCTCTCTGTAAACATCCCTAAAAATCCAGACTAGAAGAGCTGGCTGTGGACGGTTGCTCAATTCCCATCGGCGTCGACGGCCACATCCCAACGCTGCCCTCTCGCCTCCATCTGTCAGCGCCGCTGTGCGCATAGGCTGGAATCGCCCTGGTCGCTGCTACTTAGAGACCTCCTAGTCGCAACGCTCCCACCCTCCTCGCCATTGTTGCCGGTGAGTGAAAATGAGACAGAGGCCGGAGGCGGAGGTCGGAGTCGGCAGTCGTCTGAGCTGAGAGATCGGAGTCGGCAGTCGTCTGAGCTGAGAGATCGAGGGAGATGAGGATGAGGTCTGAGCTGAGCTGCTGAGGGAGACGAAATCCCGATCCAACCGCGGGCCGGCCGGTCCGAGCGGGTTTCCGGTTGAACCGGTTTTTCACCGGTTTTGACCGGTTCTGTGCTCCAAACGGGTTTGTGCTGCACCCAGACCGCTCCTTGAACCGGGTCCCGGTCTGACCGGTCGATCCGGTCCGGTCCGGTCCGGTTTTCATAACACTGGGTTAAAGGAAGCATCGGGCATGTCTATAGATGAACTTTAGCTGTTGGACAATACTGGTGAAGCTGATAATTCATATGCTGAAGAGTGAGGTATAGTCTCTTTGTGAACTGAACATCTTTTCGTCGCTAGAATATATGGTTGGATATTTCTCAAAAAACCAAAAATCACTAGCTGTGACCAATATTGACATAATGAGATTCATCAATTTTAACCATAAGAATAGGGCTAATGAGGTATGTCCCTTACTAGTCAAGGTTATGAAACTGAGGGTGGGCATGTTCCCAACTGCGCCATAATCTTCTCATCGCAGGGAACAGTCAATAACAACAATGAGGGTCATAGATCTCAATAAAACAACTGTCGCAGATACACGTGTAGGACAATTCTGACTTTTGGAATCACTTAGAATATTACTAAAGTCTAAAGAGGAGGAGTTTGCAAAGAAGATAAATTAGCAATGAGGCCTGAGACCATGGATCTTGTTATCTGATTGTCTGTAGGACAAAAGTAAGCATAGACATAAACCCAGTGTTTTAGCATTTCACTACAAGCCTTCCACACAAACAAGCAGAAACACATGGCTCAATGACAATCACAAGGATGTCAAAAGCAAGTTACAAATAGGCATGCTGCTTTTGCTTCTCAGTCAACACTATCAAATGGATAGAATGTAACCATCTAGAACAAAATGCGCAAAGGCATATCAACCACCACAAAGAAACCATCACCGCTCAACCAGCAGAGAAATTGACATATCAAACTGAGGGCACTAATTACATGTATCATGAGAGCATTTTCATGCCCAATCATGCACAGTATATTTTCTTCAGCCATCTTATATCAGCTATTATAATGTAATTGCTGGAAGGCATTATTTACTAGTAAATGGAATAAACCATAAGGACCACAAGCTCTTTGCTTCTGTGCCTATCTATAGAATACATTAGAAATGAAATAAGAGGGTTGGTCAAACGAATTATAACACAATAACATCCTATAGTAAAATTGTTCCTATGTGTAACCTGCTGCCTAAACATTCAGCTCTTCTTTGTGCAAATAGTCATTCAGAAAACATCCAGCTAATGCAGTACCCTAGAGTGTAATTTTTAAGTAATATTATACCCACTACAGACTATTCAAAAAGAATACCTCTTCAATTTTTTCACATGATTACAACATATGCTGGTGGAAGAAAACACAAAATATGAAATTTAATTCATGTAAGAGATGACTTCCAAAGAGAGAATAATCCGAACAGCAATCAAGATCAAAAAAGGTAGAACAGGACACTCATTGAAACATGTTTCATCGTTCCAAAAAAAACATAATAATATCTTTTGGTTTAATCTAGGAACTACCAAAAATATAAACTATAAAGAACCCTCCCTTAATAATTTGCTTATTGCCCTAGGTATGTAGAAGAGCCATTACACCACAGAATTTGAAAACTCTATGTATTTCTGATGGAAAGCAAGGGAGAATGAAAAATAAGGTGTTCGATACGTGATTTGTTATTCATGTAATTGTTATTTATTTTGAATATAAAGACCGAACAATCCTATTGAACCAATAAGCTCTTTTATTGTAAGAAATCAATCTTGTAATAAACTCTTTTCTATGAACAAAGAATATTTCATTACTGTACAGTAGCATTGCAGCTGAGGCCTTTTGTTTTGTGACCCCAATTGGAATCCCATTTCGTCTGTTCCCCTATCTACCTATCTTTCTAATCTTAATTTTTATATATCCTTCTCAATAAAATCAGAAAAGGAAAGCCCTATCTTCACTGCCCTTAATAAAGGAAAAAACTAAAGGTAATAGAGTTTTTAAAAAAAAAAAAAAAAAAAACATTATTAAAATTGCTGTGTAGTTGCTTCCTTCACCTGACGGTGATCCAATCATCCGTGACAGACCACACTGAATAGCTATTCCATGCATAAATTCATATATCAAACACCATATTCCACAACCCAATTCCCTTTCCACCACCCTTTGTGTTGGCCAAAACTCTATTCCAGGACTCAAACCATTCTATATATGAAAAATGAATCACGAATCACCAATTAATATTTTGTTTGGACAAAAGGAAAACGGATTGGGTTATCTATTCACCATTGAAAAAACGCTTATAATTATCAGAAATTTTATCCTTGAACAGAAAAGTCATTGATCTATGTAAAAATTTTATAATCACCACAATCAAAGATCAACCACCATGGCAATATAAGCGGATTCGTTAAACCAAATGCGGGAAAATTTATCCATATGAACTACCATTGCCACCTAGGACATGTGGGACAAACTAAAACTAGTTCACAAAAGTACACAACCAAATCAAGAGGATGCAAGCATCATTGCGAGTATAAGATAAACAGCGGACATTAGGCGCAGAGAAAAACACCTAAACTTCAAATTCAAGAAAAACAGCACCATCACAAGAAAATCAGGCCCAAAAATTCAGATTTGTAACCCCACAAAACTCATTAAAGTAGAAAATCCACATCAACTCTGACCATAACTTTATCAATATGGTTCGTAAGAAACAGCTTCATCAATCAAAATACCTAAAAAGCACAAAAGAAACAGAACAAACATGACAGCAATAACTTTCACCTCAAAACCTGAGCTTGGAGAAAAACCAACGGTTCTTCCCAGTCTTAAACCTGTCCTCCAACCTAGCCTTGATCTCCTTGGCAGCGGTCACCTTCTTGTCACGCGACACCAGTGCGTCGGCGGTGACAACATCCTTGAGATCCACATCCAGCGTGTAACGCGTGGGCATGATGTGGTTGTAATTGACGACCTTGATGAAGGCCTTCACACGCGACTTCTTCGCCTGCTTCTTCGCTGAATCCTTGCGGATGACCTTGCTGGGGTACTTCCCGATGCCAGCGACAAGGCAATGCCCGTAAGGCCTGTCCCGGGTCCCGTCGTCGAAATTCTTCACGATTACCGCCTTGTGGCCGGCGAACCTGCCCTGGAGGAGGATCACCGCCTTGTTTGGCTTAAGGAATTTCACCATCTTCGCGTGCTTGTGTGTGACGCTGCGGCGGAGGGATGACTGTTGAACTCTGCTTCGGCCTATTAGGGTTTCTGAGAGGAATTCTAATTTATAGACCGAGTTTAGGCCGTGGGCTTCCTAATTGGGCCTCTTCTATTGGGCTTATGAACACTGTAAAATTAAAGTGGGCTCGAGTATAGGCCATGCCCAATTAGTTAACCTAATGCCCATATGAAATTTCTGAAGCTCTCAGGTGTCAAGTCTGTCTTACCAAGAAATTGGATGAGAGACGCTATTCTATCTTCAAAGAGATCTTTTCCTTCCTGTTTTCCATTCCCTCTCAAAAATTCCGTGATAATCTTGAACAAGTTCACTTTTTTAGTTTTAGGTTTTGATTCCGCAGCTCAAAATTCGTTAATATTCTAAATTTGTAGAAATCATCATCGGATATGATAATCTACGCAGCCCCGCTTCACCACTGCACAGTTTCTTGCAGCCAAGCTTCAATTTCCGGCAACCAATGCGAATTTTTACCAACACCCAGGAATCCCTCTTTTTCTCAATTCGCAGGATTCCAATCATTACGGATGCCCGGCCGTCGGAATCTTTCGCTTACTCGGATGGCTGTCCGGCCGGTAATAATTTCACTGTTCAGCGTGTTTTAATGTATTTTGGATGAATTTGCTTAGATGTTCGGAAGATTTGTTATTTTTTTTTAGTGGTTTTGGTTTTTCTTTATCCATGAACTAAGATAAAAAAGTGAGTGTAATCACATTTATACTGCAACTTCAAGGCTATCATGATATGTAATTTTCTGGGTGCTTAAAGCACACTAATGCTGTAAGTTTGATCATGTGTCTTTCAATATAATGTCAATTTTTATCCTTAATTCATTTATATGCTTTTTGGATCCTGGCCATTGTTATTTTAGTTACCCAAGTAGCTGAAAGGCTACAGCTTAATATATTCCTTACAGAATTTGAGTGAAGATACCGATGACATGTTTGACGACATGCTAAAGAAGTATGGGAAGGTGGTCTTTAAAAGAAATGAGCAGAAGTCTTCACGCGCAGAGGTTGATGATGACGCTGAATGTTTGTCCTGTAAGATATTCCATGCTATCTGTTGATTAAATCTCTGTGTAAATTACAACTGCATTGTAAGTTCAGTGAAGTTTTGTCGAGTTCTTATTTCTGGCTTTTTATCGATAATATATTTGATGTAATTTCTCATACAATGCCGTTTGTCCAGAGGCCACTGACACTTAAGGTAATTAGTTTTGGTATTCATACTTTAGACTATGATCTGGAATATAGTTTAGTGTAGCCGTGTAGGTTTCAATGTTTTCTAGCCTTAAAAGAAATTGAAAGAGAATTTGGAGTTTTGAACAAATAATTCAATTGCCTCCAGTTTGCTTAGCCATGAAACTTGAGGCTATCTTATGAGCTTTGTTCTAGAAGAAGAGAAAGGAGTAGAATATTGAGGGTACAGAATTTTTGGCCAGTTCCGGGCGGAAAAAGAAAACTTCCCCACCAATTGCTTTCCTTTCTGTCAGAACTAAAAACACCTTTCTCAAATTCTTATTTCCACACGATTTGATGTATGCAAGGATATAACTAATAAATTTCTGTTGTTGGTTCAGTTGCCGTGGCAGTGGCCAAGGTTGCAAGTGACGTGAAGGCAGCAGATATTCGGCTCCTCTTCGTGAAGCCTCTTGTGTATTGGACTCGATTTTTTGTCATTGCCACTGCATTTTCAAGGCCTCAAATTGACGCCATTGGGTATGGATTACCTTGGCATTGGGCCTTTGTCACCTTTGGCGATTCTGCTAATTTACTACTTAATTTCTTTCGTTTCTCCTATACTGTTTTGTAGAACAAGAATAAGAGATTTAGCTGAAACACAATATGGAAGAACGGCATCGGGGGATGTTAAACCCAACTCATGGACGTTGCTGGACTTCGGTGAGTGCTTTGTTCAGATTACAACTCCGAAACTCATTAACGCATTAGGTTCACTAATGTGTATCTGTTCCAGGTGATGTGGTCGTGCATATTTTTTTACCTCAACAGAGGGCTTTCTATGACTTGGAAGAGTTTTATGGCAATGCAACACGTATCGAGTTGCCATTTGAGAACGAGCAACCTTTTTGCAGCTGACTAAAGTGATCAGTGGTCTTTTCACAAAGAAGTGAGAGTGCTTAATCTTCTAGAATTCAACGGACTTTCATGTCGAGGTACGTACACAGAGATTGCTTAAATTCATCCCAAGACATGAAGCACTCGGGTGAACTCAGGAGTCGAGTTGATAGCTTGTGGTGATGTAACCTAAAATTTGACCAAACTATGTACCTCCAATATTTTTACTGCACCACTTAAAATCGCTTTGTGATAAACTGGGTCTTACAGCTTTGTTAAAATCAAGAGTTGTTGACAACCTTGCTTGTAAAATGGGATTCTGTCAAAGACCACTCGAAAAGAAAGCTGTGAAGTGCCAGCCTACGCATGAAGATTTGGCTTTCCAGGAAATCCAATATGTTGGTTATTGAGTGAAGCCTTGATATGGGAGGATAATTTTTCCCACCTCGTAAGTGGCAGCAATGTTCACTAAATGTGTAATGGAGTTGATTAACAAAGCAACAGAGACTTATGCCGTCGAAAGGCAACAATTTGGACAATTCTTAAAACACTAATAGGAGTCCATTTTAAAAAGTTCATTCAGGTAAAGATCCCTAAAGGATGAAATGTGTTGCACAACGCTGGACAGTAAGGTTTTTTATCAAGTTAGGGGAAAACATCCACCACCACCAGCACAAACCATCTCTTCATCAGACATTACTGAAAATGATAAGACATAGCTGAGAGCACTAGAAACAAACATCAGCACCAGTACACAGCGCCTCACCAGTACATCATCAACCCATCACCAGTACAAATCACCTTTCCAGTCACCAAATCTACGTCTCGAAATCACGGTTTGCGTGGAGAACTGTTGGTGCTACTTGTGCTAGGACTTCGTCCTTTCATAGGCCTGAAAGAACAATGCAGCTTGATTATTGTTTCACTAAAAGTATATCCACCAAAAACACAAGGGATTGCATGATTGCGGCTAAAGAAAACAGAGTAAGATAAACATAGAAGCAAGATCCCATGTCTAGTGCTAAATGCAATCTTGACTCTGAAAGATAGCAAGTCATAATATTATTCATACAATTGCATTTTCTGCACCCAGGGGAAAGAAAACACTAGAACTGATGAATTAGAAGATTTGAGGAAACTACCTCCTAGGACTGCGGCTACGAGAAACCCTTCGTGGTGGCCCCTGCAATGCATTCACCAAAATGCCATGTAAACCACAACTCAATATATACATTTGAAAATTATCAAAGATATACAAACCCTGCGTGGACTAAGAGATGAAGAATATGAAGATGATCTGCCGCGCCTGGCCGGCGGTCCACGGCCTCTGTACACATTGCAAAACAAACACTATTTATTACTATCACACAGAAAATTGAAAAAACAAGGCACATCATAAACTTGTGACGATCCTAGAAAATGGGAGTAAAATTCCACCAAAACATTTTTCTTATTTAATTCTCCATGTTAGAATGGACATCAAAAGGCCTCAATCAGCATGAGAAAAATATATAAAGAAATCATATTTTCAAAATAAATTGCACCAAGATAAGGGAAAAGGACAAAAAGTAGCTAGACATCACCTTCTTGGAGAGGGGGATCGTGATGGAGAACGAATGGGCCTCCTAACAGGAGAACGGCTGCGCCTGCGGCCAATTGGGGACCTTCTTGGAGGACTTCTAACACGTCTTGGAGAACTGCAGGCATAAACTCCAATACATTAAAAAGAAGAATGGATAGTACAGATTAATCTTGCTGCAATCTTCCAATGAGGGATACTTGGAGACTTGGAACTTTTCGAACTTGGAAGCATAGTTGTATATTGGGAGCCAACCCTTTACTGAGGCGCGCCACAGTAAAAGCATCCATCACCCCTCTTTTTTGTGTTTTGATATTTTTTTTGGTTAGCAACTTATAAAAAATGTGTTTTCCTGCCTCTTTTTGTTATCTTCAATTTTAATTGCTCACCAAAATGAGAGACCCTAGCCCTTAAACACCAAACCCGCCTCCAATGTCCACTGCTCCACCCGTATCCTCAACTTCACTGCCCCCCGGCAACCCTCGCCCGCCGCCACCGATTCTGCTCCACTGCTGCTGCTGTGCACAGATACCAATTTACTTTTTATTGTTCAGTTTTTGCTTTTATATTGTTTTGGGTGTTCATAATTTTTTATTTTTGTCAGTTAATAAGTGATAGTAGTAATAAACAAATAAAACAATAATGATTTCTTTATTATTTGTTGGTTTAATTTTATATTTGAGAGTGTGCATTATTATTTTCCATTTCTGCAATTTTGCCGAGAAACAGAGATGTAGATATTCTTTTTTTCCCTTTCCAGTTACATTTTTCATTCATTTTTGTTTGATATTAAACCTTGGTTTATGTTTTATGAAGTATTATTTTGGATGGGTTTTGAACTTCGGGTCACTGACAACTATGCTTGGAAGTATTAAAAATGAATTATAATTAATGATACGATCAGACCATACTATTAATTTCAAATCAGAGAATCATTATCAGCATAACCGACTCTTAAAAAAAGACATGCTGTACACAAACCTATAGATTCGCATTCAACCAGTGGGGCATAAGTAATTACAGAGAAAGAACTCAAAGAAGATAATTTCAAGAAAAGGAACCCGAGAAAAGTGAGGATCTTTTGTAGATGATAGCACTAGGAGTCTTCACTGTCAAAGTTAAGTTATTCATGGGGCACCTTCCATTATATACATTATCTCTGACAGCCAATACAGGAAATATACAGTGTCAATGCCCCCTACTCTCATTTTTTTATGGGGGCATCCAAGCAGCACAAGCTTTAGTTTTTCATGAATGATGCACCAGTATTAAAAGCAAAATTCTACATACCATGGTTCAAGAAATGCTATAGATGTGCAAATAGCATATTGGTGTTTCCTTCTAAATGTTAGGAGACACAACCAAGGACTTCAGAGTTGTCGGGGCCAGATTATTTGGCGCTTCTAACTTGTCTACTACGGCTCATGGTACCCATGCAAGAATCTAAACTAAAACCACAACTAATTTCAACCATTCACATAATCCCACTAAGATAAATTTAAGGACAAAACAAAATCTCACTCCGGATGGAATTTGAGATGCAAATCAAATTGAATTCATATCACTGTGCATGGACTTTGAGAACAAATAGAAAAAAGAGTTTTGCCTAGTTGTTACTAGCAGTTGATTAACATTAACATGTTTATGATATCTAAGTTGCACAAGGCAGAAAGCAGAGGGGGGGGGGGGGGGGGGAA
>MAYD01372866.1:0-18863 GCA_001909325.1 Ruellia speciosa
GGGGATAACATATTTAGCTATGGGACATAGAATATAAAGATGGTTTAGGACATTTTTTGACTTGTCAAGTGGTGCATTCAATCATCTTAGGTTTAAAGAGTGTGTGTTAAGTGCTTGAACATAGTGCTCTATGGCATCACTCTTCCTCTTCGCTATTCCACCATCTGATTTGGTGCTTCATTACATTTTTTTTTTTCACTCTTCCTCTTCGCTATTCCACCATCTGATTTGGTGCTTCATTACATTTTTTTTTTTAACTTGGTAATTAATTATGTGCAATGATACTTTTGTTGCTTATCTGACTTCTGCCCATTTTTCAGAATATTATATTACAGTTATTAGAGCTGTTGCTAGTTGATGATGCGGATAAAGAGTTAGATACTGCACAATCCTGCTCTAGTGTTCCCATAGAAATGCTGCCCACTGTAAATGAAAAAGATGATGCTCTTCAGTGGCAGGATCACATTAGGTGCATGATTGAAGGTATTTCTCCATGGTTTTGTGCTATACTCTATTTACTTGCTTTAATTATGTAACTATGGTGTTGATTTTGGTTTTGCTTCTGTGGAAGGATCCATGTGTTGTCAGGAAAAGGAAGCAGACAATCAACTGTTAATGACAATGATGTCTGAATGCGCACAAGTTGATACTGTGAACCCTGTTACAGCTGGACAGTCTTTTCCATCCAATATCAATAAGATGAATAATATTTCTCGTCATTGGGCTATTGTTCACCTGAGATGCATCCATCGCCTTATCTTACTCTGCAAAATACTTATAGAATCCCCAGTAGCATGTGATGAAAAGCAGTCCTCTTCCATTCTGCGGAGAAGATTGTCAACTTGTTTAAGAATAATCAAGATGCTTGGAAGTATTACCAAAGATAATTCTTATGTTGATTTTGACAATATGCTGTTGCAAATTTCTGCATCCTTCATAGATACGTTGCCTAGTCTGTTCAAAGCTGGTGTAGAGTTTGCAAATAGCAACGCTGTTGTTGAAAGCAGTAATGAAACTCTTGCCGTGCACTTGGTGGAAGAATTTCTTCAAGTCATGCAAGCATCTTTTGGGAATAATTATGTGTATCAGAACATCCAAGCATGTGCAGCTGCTGCTATCTTACACAATTTGGATTCTGATATCTGGAGGTGCAATAAATCTGTTGCCCACAATAAACCCCCCTTGGCTTACTTTCCTAGGGTGGTTATTTTTGTTCTGAAACTCGTATCAGATATTGAGGATCAGGCACATCGCATGTTTGAATTGGATAACTTGTATACAGGGAAAACTTTCAGTCATGTGGAGCATGATTCTCCTTCATGCCATGTCTGCGATGAGAAAATATCTTTGTTGAAAAGGAATACCGTTGGGGAGTTATTTGGAATAATATTCCCATCATCAATTCAGTGGCTAGATAATCTGATGCATCTTGTAACTTTCCTTCATTCAGAGGGCGTTAAATTAAGACCAGTTATTGAACACTCATGTTCTAGTGGTGCAAAGGGATCTGGTGCACCTGAAGTGGAAGCCATTGTTTGTCATGAAGATGATGCACTTTTTGGTGATCTGTTTTCTGAGGGGGGTCGGTCCACTGATGGAATGGAACAATCTAATGCTGCCCCTAGTTCTATTTCAAGCCTCAGCAATATGCCATTTCATGCAGCTACTGAATTAATCAGTTTTCTGAAAACATGTGTGTTTTCTCCTCAGTGGCATCCTCCAGTGTATGAGGAGGCACGTAAGAAACTTGATGGAAACCATATTGATATTTTGCTTTCGGTACTTAATTGTCAGGGTTGCTTTCCTGAAGACCGAACATATGATAATGCATCATCTCTGCACAAGGAGAGGAAGGTTGGGCATGTGCATCAACTTTGCTTTGAGCTGTTTCAGAAGCTTGTGGTGCTCCGAGCTATCCCCAGACATCTTGAAGAGTTGGTTGTTGATAAAATACTGGTGGTTGAGAATGGCACTCATATGTATAACGATCAGATGCTTGCTTTGCTTGCCCATATACTTGTGTGCAGAGAGGGTTTGGATGGTTCTAGTTTGAGAACCAAAATCTACGAGATGTTTATAAAGTTTATCCATGAGAAGGCAAAATCAGTTTGCTCAAAAAGTCATGATCCGAAGGAGACTGTTGGAACTCTTCCTTCACTGTTCCACATTGAGATTCTTCTAATAGCTTTTCATTATTCATCTGAAGATGAGAAGACTTCCCTGGCAAATAAGATATTCTCATCAATTAAAACCATTGATATTCCTTCCTCAAGTTCTGACAGTATGCAGTTGTCATGTTGGGCCCTTCTGATTTCAAGGCTGCTGTTGATTCTTCGGCACATGATATATCACCCTAAAGCTTGTCCATCTTTGCTGCTTTTGGACTTCAGAACCACATTGAGGGATGTCCGGGAGCTACACATGCCTAAGTCTTCCAACTACCTGATATCTTGGCCATCAATTGTGGTAGAGGATGTGGTTAGTTCAAAAGAAACACCAGCAAACCTAATTTTGCTTAATCAGTTGATTGACATTGCTCCTCTTCCAGCTTCTCTATCTAGAGATTATCATGGACTTGATTATCTAGGCTTGAACTGGGAAGAGGTGTGCACATCCTTGTCACAAATTATGGGATTTTGGAATGGTAAAAAAGCTACCAACACAGATGACCTGTTTCTTGAACGGTATATTTTTGTTCTTTGTTGGGACATTCCTATTGACGGATCTTTAGAACAGTGGAATGTTCTCTTTGGTGGCTCCAAGGTTGATGTTTTGAATATGAAGAGCTTTCTTTATACTAGTCATCTTCTGCTAGGTGGTGGCATCACTGGGAATGAGTGTACAGGCATTCCAGATTTTCTGTTGAGTTTGTTTCGGCAAGTACTTGATTCCCTTGTGTGTGAAAATGTTGAGGAATTGAGGTATGACTTTTTTAGGAGTGGGTCCTGGGTTTCCTTTGCAATCTCCATACTTTGTACGGGCACCCAGGGGGACAATAATAAGAATTCCCTCTCTGGAAGGGATCCGAGATGTCCAGATTCTGTTGGGGATGCTAAGTTTCTGAAGTTGACGAGGAGTCTTGTTTACAATTCTTTCAGTGTGGATCAAATTGTGATGCTCATCAATTTGCTGTCATCCTTGCTAAAGAAATATTTGTGGGTTTACCAAACAGCGTTAACTTCAATCTTTGAAAGTGGATGCAAGTCATCTGGAAAAATCTTTCCTCTGCTCTTTCTGGGAAATGCTGATTTGGACAACAGTCTGCAGGATGAGTTTGCAGAAAAGATGGGGGTTAGGCCTTGCATGCTGGGCTCTCTTTACGAGCTCCCAGTGAAGTTGGATAAAATTGTTGAAAAACTTTCTTTGGGAATTCGATGTGAGGTTTTTTGGGAGATTGCATCACATGGTTTTCCCCTTCATGTTCAACTTGCAAATGAAATTCTGTCATCTTGCATCCTCAATATGAAGGGAATTGTTTTTTGTCTTGGTGGATTGCTTGATTTGAAAGATTCTAGAGGGATCAATTGGGAAGAAAAAGATGTCATCACTGAGATTATTGAATCAATCTTGATAATGAAGTCTGATAAGGTCTTCGAAAGCCTCGAGGGTCAGTGTGACCTTATATGCCAAAGGTTGAAAATGGGCACCGAAGGACCTGATTATAGAAGTTTATTCATTATGAAGCGCATGGAAGAATTCCTCCGAAGTGCTAAGGAGCAAAATCAGGTTGATAGAAGTATCCATGAAGGTCTAGTTGTGAAAATGGTGGATCTTGCCAACTGCCTCAAGGAAGATCCTTCAAGAAGTGACATTTTGAAATTTTTCCTCTCCATGGTAGATATTTCTGAAGAGATCAAGAGTTTATATGGTTCTCAGCGGGGTGATATATTGGTTCTCATTGATTCCCTGGATTCTTGCAATTCGGAATCTGTTAATGTAAAGGTTCTCAACTTCTTTGTAGATCTTTTATCTGCCGGCTACCATGAAGTTAAAATGAAGTTGCAGATGAAGTTTCTTGGCATGGATACAGTTTCCCTAGTGAAGTGGCTGGAAACTAGGTTATTGGGATCTGTAACAGAGACAAATGGTGCCAGTGCTGTAGGAACTACATCGTCTTTGAGAGACTCCACAATGAACTTTCTCACCTCTCTTTTGATGCCCACGTCTGAGTTCCAGTTGCAAGAACTGAATTTTCATTTACATCAAGCCATGCTCCTTTCCCTTGATAATGCATTTTCACTGTTTGATTTCAGTATAGCAAAAGCTTATTATGATTTCGTTGTTCAGTTCTCCAAAGGAGAAGTTTTAATAAAGTCACTGCTGCAGAAGACTGTCATGTTGATAGAGAAGTTGGCTGGTGATGAGCACTTGCTTCAAGGACTTAAGTTTCTTTTGGGGTTCCTTGCAAGAACTGTAAGTGACTGTGCCTCTCCTGGCTGCACTATTGAGAAGTCTTCTGGGAGGAGTTTGTCTAGCTGCAGTTCTGGTTTGGGTTCATTTTCTTCTAGAACTCTTAGTTCAAGAAAAAATGCCGATGATTTGCTTCCATCAGCTAATCGTGGTTCTGCATCTGTTGACTGTGATGCAACTTCTGCTGACGATGATGAAGATGATGGAACATCTGATGGTGAGTTAGGTAGCATGGATAAGGATGAGGATGAGGATAGCAACAGTGAGAGGGCGTTGGCATCCAAAGTTTGTACCTTTACCTCTAGTGGCAGCAACTTTATGGAGCAGCACTGGTACTTCTGTTATACCTGTGACCTGACTGTCTCCAAAGGCTGTTGCTCGGTTTGTGCAAAAGTTTGCCACCGTGGTCATCGTGTTGTTTACTCCCGTTCTAGTCGTTTTTTCTGTGATTGTGGTGCAGGAGGTGTTAGAGGCAGCAGTTGCCAGTGCTTGAAGCCTCGAAAATTCACTGGAAGTAATAATATGCCCACACGTGGGACTGGTAACTTCAATTCTTTTCTCTCTGTTGGGGAGACTGGTGATCAGCTGCCTGATAGCGATTCTGATGTTGATGAGGATGCATCTACTGACCCTGATAATTCTACTCGGTTATCTCTTTCAAAAGAGATTGAAGACAGAATGTCTGTGCTGCTTAATGAGCTGGAAGTTGAAGATCGTATAATAGGAGTATGCTTGTCTTTGCTGCCTTCTATTACTCGAAGAAGAGATTCCAATATGTTGAGAGATATGAAAGTTACATTGGATGAAGACAAAGTGATCCACTATTGTAATGATCTTTTACAGTTGAAGAAGGCATATAAAAGTGGATCCTTAGATTTGAAGATAAAGTCAGACTATTCCAATGCAAAAGAACTCAAATCACATTTAACAAGTGGATCTCTCGCCAAATCACTACTGAGTGTCGGTGCCCGAGGTCGACTTGCAGTTGGGGAAGGTGATAAGGTTGCTATTTTTGATGTGGGGCAACTAATTGGACAAGCAACTATTGCTCCTGTGACTGCCGATAAGGCTAACGTGAAGCCTCTCTCTAAGAATGTTGTACGGTTTGAGATTGTACATCTCCTTTTCAATTCACTTGTAGAGAACTATTTGGTTGTAGCTGGCTATGAAGATTGCCAGGTTCTTACAGTTAATCATAGAGGTGAGGTAATTGACCGATTAGCGATTGAACTTGCACTACAAGGTGCATATATTAGGCGTGTTGAATGGGTTCCAGGTTCTCAAGTCCAGCTAATGGTAGTTACAAACAAGTTTGTGAAGATATATGATCTGTCTCAAGACAATATTAGTCCTGTGCACTATATCACATTGCCTGGTGATGCAATTGTGGATGCAACAATTTTGGTGGCTTCTCATTGTAGAATGTTTCTCTTAGTTTTATCAGATTCAGGCAGCTTGTATAGGTTGGAGTTGTCAACAAGGGCCAATGTTGGAAGCAGGCCCTTGAAGGAAATGATTCAAATCGAGGGCAGAAACAAGCTTGAGAAGGGTTCTTCATTATATTATTCATCTACTCACAAGTTGCTCTTTCTGTCTTATCAAGATGGAAGTACTTTGATAGGCCGCCTTAATGCAGACATAACATCAGTTGTGGAGAGTTCTGCTGTATTTGAGCACGACCTTGATGGTAAAGTGCATCCAGTTGGTCTGCATCGTTGGAAAGAGTTAATGGGAGGCACTGGGTTATTTATTTGCTATTCAAATCTGAAATCAAACATGATACTTTCTGTCTCATTGACAGAACATGAGGTGCTTGCTCAGAATTTGCGGCATGCTGGGGGTTCAACATCTCCTTTGGTTGGGGTTACTGCATATAGGCCATTGTCAAAAGACAAAATACATTGTCTTGTTCTACACGAGGATGGAAGTCTCCAGATTTATTCCCATGTTCCTGCTGGGGTTGACACCAGCGTAAATCTGATGGCTGACAAAGTTAAGAAGTTGGGTCCTGGAATTTTGAAAAATAAAGCCTATGGTGGTGTCAAACCAGAATTTCCACTGGACTTCTTCGAAAAAACTGTATGCATTACACCGGATGTCAAATTTACCAGTGATGCTATTAGGAATAATGATTCTGAAGGAGTTAAGCAAGCTTTAACGTCTGAAGATGGGTTTTTGGAGGGGCCTAATCCTGCTGGATTGAAGGTATATGTTGTATGCTATGTCTCTAAGGACCCAATGCACATATTGTGGCACTTTATGAGTAGAATGGTTTTTGTTACTGTGTCATTATTGATTGATCTTTTTTTCCATGTGGATTTTTTTCTTAGTCAAACCCACATTGATTATATTGAATGTGAATCAGCAGCAGCGGGAAGGTTTAGTTACTTGTTTCATTTTGGTGAAATATCTCCTTTAATTTTCTGCTGTTTTTGTTGCATATTCGTAGATGGGGAATGTGTGGTCCAATTATTGTTGGAATCTTGATTCAGTTTGCATAATTATTTTGCTGTAGGGTTTCTTTCATTGCACTTTCATATACTTGATTTTAGAATCATCGGTTGGCATGCTCGTTCATTATGTATTAGTACTGTCCTTTTTTCCCCAATTATGATATTGATATCAAGTTCCATTAGTATCATGCTGAACTTATCTGTATTTGTTTTCATTCTCAGATAACAGTGGCCAATTCAAATCCTGATATTGTCATGGTTGGTTTCCGCTTGCATGTCGGTAACACATCGGCGAGTCATATTCCCTCTGAAATTACTATTTTTCAGAGAGTGATAAAATTAGATGAAGGAATGCGATCTTGGTATGATATACCCTTCACAGTGGCTGAATCCCTCCTCGCTGATGAAGAATTCACAATTTCTATTGGTCGAACCTTCAGTGGGTCTGCTTTGCCCAGAATAGACTCTTTAGAAGTGTATGGTCGGGCCAAGGATGAGTTTGGCTGGAAAGAGAAAATGGACGCGATTCTGGACATGGAAGCTCGGGTGCTTGGTTGCAATTCATGGTCTACAAGTTCGACAAGGAAGACTCGTTCAACTCAATCTGGTTCAATACAGGAGCAGGTGGTGGCTGATGGACTTAAACTTCTGTCAAGGGTCTATTTATTGTGTAAACCTCTGGGATCCTTGAAAATTGAAGAATGTAAATTTGATCTGAGCAACATTAAATGTACACCAGTGCTTGAAGCAATATTTGAAAGTGACCGGGAGCCTTTGCTACAGATTGCTGCTAGTCGTGTTCTGCAGGCTGTGTTCCCGAGAAGAGAGATTTATTACCAAGTAACTCCTTAATCCTATTTCAAGAGAGTCACTGTTTCCATTTGCTGTTCTTTCGATGTTATGTTTTACCGACATTTTTCCTGAAGTGTTGTTAGTAGAATTTGTGTGATGCACTTGTGGTTTTTACTAATCACTATCTAAATTCTGCCCAGGTGAAGGACAACATGCGTCTTAGTGGAGTAGTGAAATCTACAGTTGTACTTTCATCAAAACTGGGAATGGGGGAGCTTACATCTGGGTGGATTATTGAGGAGTTCACTGCACAAATGCGTGCAGTTTCTAAGATTGCACTGCATCGTCGCACCAATTTGGCTAGTTTCCTTGAGGCTAATGGTAATGCCCTTTACTTTTGAGCTAAAACGAATTCACTAATTTTATATGCCATGAAAATTAGATAACTGGGGAGATTTATTTGTTCTGGTGCTGGATCATATGTGAGCCTTCCCTTTGAATAGTAAAATAAAATATTCTTCTGTTTAAATTCGAAAGAATTTCAAGTTTAGGACTTTAGGTTGCTTGCTCATGGCTGCTTTTGGCAAATTTTATAATTGGTACTTTTTCATGTGTATTCTGGGAATGACCATTGCAATTCCAAGTGCCAGCTCTTTCTCTCTCTCTCTCTCTCTCACACACACACACACATATTATTATTATTTCTTTATTCTAAGTACCACGTTATGACTTATGTTTCGTGTATTGATGATTGAACTTGTAAAGGAACCTGTTGGCTGTTTCTGTGACTCTGAATGGTTGAAATGATTTTATTTAATCCATGTACTGATGGGTGCCTTTTTTGTATTGTTTGTATTCGAGTGTAGGTTCTGATGTAGTTGATGGGCTTATGCAAGTGCTATGGGGCATTTTGGATTTAGAGCAGCCAGACACACAAACTATGAACAACATTGTAATATCATCCATAGAGCTTATCTATTGTTATGCAGAGTGTCTGGCATTGCACGGAAAAGATGCTGGAAGGCAATCTGTAACCCCTGCTGTTACTCTACTGAAGAAACTTCTTTTATGTACCAATGAGGCTGTTCAAACTGCCAGCAGGTAAACTAATTATGGTTGGAAATATAATTAATTCTTGGTTAATGCCCTTACAGCATATAATTTCTCTTTTCCCTGCAGCTTGGCTATATCTTCTAGATTGCTCCAGGTTCCCTTTCCAAAGCAGACGATGTTAGGCTCTGATGATGTGGAGAATTCAATTTCTGTTCCCCTCCGTTCTGATGCTACAGGTGCAGGGACTGGGAATAATCCTATTATGGTAGAAGAAGATGCCATTACTTCATCTGTTCAATACTGTTGTGATGGGTGCTCAACTGTTCCTATATTGAGGCGTAGATGGCATTGTACTGTTTGTCCTGATTTTGATTTATGTGAAGCATGTTATGAAGTTTTGGATGCTGAAAGACTTCCTCCACCACATTCTAGAGATCATCCAATGACCGCAATCCCAATTGAATTTGAGACGTTTGGTGGTGATGGCCATGAAATTCATCTTTCCACTGATGATTTGAGTGATTCAATGTTGCCAGTAGCCACTGATGTTAACACTCAGAGTTCTGAACCATCAATCCATGAGCTGGAGCCTAATGAGTCCGGGGAGTTTTCAACATCGGTGATTGATCCAGTTACTATTTCTGCATCTAAACGGGCTGTCAATTCGTTACTTCTTTCTGAGCTACTTGAACAATTAAAAGGATGGATGGAAACTACCACTGGAGTCCAGGCTATTCCAGTGATGCAGCTCTTCTACAGATTGTCATCTGCTGTTGGTGGACCTTTTGTTGATAGCACAGAAGTTGAGAACTTAAATTTGGAGAAGCTGATAAAATGGTTTATAGATGAGATGAAAATTAACCAACCTTTTGATGCGCGGAACCGGTCATCTTTTGGGGAAGTTACTATCCTTGTCTTCATGTTCTTCACCCTTATGCTACGTAATTGGAACCAACCAGGCAGTGATGTTACTGTATCAAAATCTTCTGGGACAACAGATACATCTGAAAAAATGACCATCCAGACGCCATCTCCCATGTCATTGTCCAGTTCGTCTGCATCTGACAGCCAGGAGAAAAGTGACTTCACCTCTTGTTTGCAAAGAGCATGTAGTTTTCTTAGGCAACAAGTATTCATCAATTATCTGATGGACATTCTGCAGCAGCTTGTACATGTCTTCAAGTCTCCTGTCAGTGCTGATGCTCATGGAGTAAACCATGGTTCTGGCTGCGGTGCACTGTTAACAGTCCGGCGAGAGCTTCCTGCCGGTAATTTTTTCCCATTTTTTGCGGATTCATATTCAAAATCACACCGTCCAGATCTCTTTGCAGACTATCACAAACTGCTGTTGGAGAGCACTTTTAAGTTGATTTACTGTTTAATTCGCCCTGAAAAGCATGACAAAGGCGGGGAGAAAGAGAAGACCAGGACTCCTAGCAAAGATTTGAAACTTGATGGTTACCAGGATGTTCTGTGCAGCTACATCAACAATTCAAATACATCAACTATCAGAAGATATGCAAGGAGGCTGTTTCTGCATATTTGTGGGAGTAAGACGCATTATTACAGTGTAAGAGACACTTGGCAGTTTTCAAGTGAAATTATGAAGCTCTACAAACACATAAATAAATCTGGTGGGTTTCAATCCAACATCTCTTATGAGAGGAGTGTGAAAATAGTGAAGTGCCTCTCCACCATTGCTGAAGTTTCTGCTTCAAGACCTAGGAATTGGCAGAAATATTGCTTGAGACACAGTGATGTGTTACCCTTCCTAATGGATGGACTTTTCTCCTTTGGGGAAGAATGTGTTGTTCAAACTCTGAAACTCTTAAATTTGGCCTTCTACACAGGAAAAGATACCAATCACACTTCACAGAAGGCTGAAGCTGGAGGAGATGCGGGTATAAATTCAAATAAGCTGGGGGCACAATCTAGTGACTCTAAGAAGAAGAAGAAAGGTGAAGAAGGAATTGACTCTAATGCGGAAAAGTCTTATATGGATATGGAACAGGTCTTAAATGTCTTCATTGACCGTGGTGATGACTTTCTAAGACAATTTATTGACACCTTTTTGTTGGAATGGAATTTGAGCACTGTACGAGGAGAAGCCAGATGTGTTCTTCTTGGTGCTTGGCACCACGGCAAACAGCCATTCAAGGAGACTATGTTAACTGTTCTCTTGCAGAAGATGAGACACTTGCCATTGTATGGTCAGAATGTTGTTGAGTATACAGAGCTTATCACCTGCTTGCTTGGAAAATCACCAGATAGCAGCTCAAAGCAACTGAACAATGAAACCATAGACAAATGCTTGACTTCTGATGTGGTCAAATCAATTTTTGAGACTCTCCACTCCCAAAATGAACTTTTGGCAAATCATCCCAACTCACGCATTTACAACACTCTGAGTAGTCTGGTGGAGTTTGATGGTTATTATCTTGAAAGCGAGCCTTGTGTTGCATGCAGCTCCCCTGAGGTTCCATATAGTCGTATGAAGCTAGAAAGTCTCAAGTCAGAAACAAAGTTCACTGATAACCGGATCATTGTGAAATGCACTGGTAGCTACACCATTCAGAGCGTGACCATGAATGTTCATGATGCTCGAAAGTCTAAATCGGTGAAAGTGCTGAATCTTTATTATAACAACCGGCCTGTGGCAGATTTGTCAGAGTTGAAAAACAATTGGTCCTTGTGGAAGAGGGCAAAGATATGCCATCTTGTTTTCAATCAGACAGAGCTAAAAGTGGACTTCCCTATTCCGATAACAGCATGCAACTTTATGATTGAGTTGGATTCTTTCTATGAAAATCTTCAAGCACTATCCCTTGAACCACTGCAGTGTCCACGTTGCAGTCGGCCTGTTACCGACAAACATGGAATATGTAGCAACTGTCATGAGAATGCTTATCAATGCAGGCAATGCCGGAACATTAATTATGAAAATCTTGACTCCTTTTTGTGCAATGAGTGTGGATACAGTAAATACGGACGTTTTGAATTCAACTTTATGGCCAAACCAAGCTTTACTTTTGATAGCATGGAAAATGATGAAGATATGAAAAGGGGACTGGCTGCAATCGAATCTGAATCAGAAAATGCTCACAAAAGGTATCAACAGCTCTTGGGTTATAAAAAACCTTTACTGAAGATTGTATCAAGTATTGGTGAGAATGAGATGGACTCCCAGCAGAAAGATTCTGTGCAGCAGATGATGGTATCTTTGCCTGGTCCCTCCTGCAAGATCAATCGTAAAATTGCCCTTCTTGGTGTGCTTTATGGTGAGAAATGCAAAGCAGCATTTGATTCTGTGAGTAAAAGTGTTCAGACTCTTCAAGGTCTTCGGCGGGTGTTAATGAATTACCTGCATCAGAAGCATTCTGATAATCTTGCTGCGGCCTCCAGGTTTGTTGTGTTGAGATCTCCAAACAGTTGTTATGGATGTGCTAGTACATTTGTGGCCCAGTGTCTTGAGATATTACAAGTGTTGTCAAAGCATCCAAATTCTAAGAAGCAACTCGTTGCCTCGGGTATTCTGCGTGAGTTGTTTGAGAACAACATTCATCAGGGACCTAAAACAGCCCGTGTTCAAGCCAGGGCTGCACTTTGTGCATTCTCTGAGGGTGATGTAAATGCAGTTGCTGAGCTGAACTCATTGCTGCAGAAGAAGGTCGTGTATTGTCTTGAACATCATCGCTCCATGGACATTGCTCTGGCCACAAGAGAGGAGTTAATGCTGCTTTCAGATGTCTGTGCCTTGGCAGATGAATTCTGGGAATCAAGATTAAGGATTGTCTTCCAGCTGTTGTTTAAATCAATCAAACTGGGAGCCAAACATCCTGCTATATCTGAGTATGTTATTCTACCTTGTCTGAAAATTATATCACAAGCATGTACTCCACCAAAGCCTGAAGGAGTGGATAAAGAGCCAGGGAATGGAAAGCCGGCCCCTGTCTCGCATCTAAAGGATGAGAACAGCTCATATGAATCTGGTTCTGGCAGGGTGAATGTGAACAGGTCACAGGAGAAGAATTGGGATGATTCTTTGAAGGCTCAAGATATCCAGTTGGTGAGCTATTCTGAGTGGGAAAAAGGTGCTTCATATCTTGATTTTGTGAGGCGGCAATACAAAGTTTCTCAGGTAGTCAAAGTTGGCCAGAAATCTCGGCCCCAGAGGTATGACTATTTGGCCATGAAATATGGACTCAGATGGAAACGGCGCTCTTCAAAGGTACCTCAGAGTGAAATAAAACTGTTTGAACTTGGTTCATGGGTTACTGAACTTATTCTGAGTCCTTGCTCACAATCTATAAGATCTGAGATGTGCATGTTAATCAATTTGCTTTGTGGCCAAAGTTCATCAAGGCGGTTCCGGTTGCTAAACTTACTGGTGTCTTTGCTGCCTGCAACTCTTCCTGCTGGTGAAAATGCTGCGGAATATTTTGAATTACTTTTTAAAATGATAGAACCAGAGGATGCTCGTATATTTTCGACTGTTCGAGGATGTTTGAGTACCATATGCAAGCTAATCACTAGGGAAGTGAATAATGTTGAATCTTTAGAGAGGAGCCTCCACATTGACATATCACAAGGCTTTATTCTTCACAAACTGATAGAGCTCCTTGGTAAATTTTTGGAGGTCCCCAATATCAGATCGAGGTTAGTGTTTGACTGGTTTTATTTTAATAGAAACTTTCTTTGTTTTAATGGGAGTTATATCTTTCCCTCTCTCGATTGCAGATTCATGAGAGAGCAGTTGTTATCCGATGTTCTTGAGGCCCTCATTGTGATCAGGGGATTAATTGTACAGAAGACAAAATTAATAAGCGACTGTAACAGGCTTTTGAAAGATCTTCTTGACAGTCTTCTACTAGAGAGCGATGAGAACAAACGGCAGTTCATCCAAGCATGCATTGGTGGCTTACAAGTTCACACAGAGGATAGAAAAGAGCGCAATTCTATGGTATGCTGTCTGTCTCTTCTGTCTATATTATTTTTATTAATCTTATGCTGCTTTCTTAGCTGCTCGATTAGATGTTATTCTACTCTTCCTATGTTTGAAAGGCAAGGTGGGGGGGGAGTAGTGTGTGTGTGTGAATTATATGGACACAAACTGTACTTGTGACAAGTAATAGTGCTTTATTTATGGCTCCAGAAAAATTTTCTAATGAGTTTGTATGCTGTGTTGTCTGAAAACTGTGCGGCTTTGTGCAAAATCTGACACTAACTTTTTTGTTATACAGTTTATCTTGGAACAGCTCTGCAATTTGATCTGCCCAACGAAACCAGAGCCTGTATATCTTTTGATACTTAACAAGGCACACACTCAGGAGGAATTTATTCGGGGATCAATGACCAAGAATCCTTACTCAAGTGCTGAGATTGGTCCTCTGATGCGAGATGTGAAAAATAAAATATGTCATCAGTTGGACCTCTTGGGTCTCCTTGAAGATGATTATGGCATGGAGTTACTGGTTGCTGGAAACATTATCTCTCTTGATTTGAGTATTGCTCAGGTTTATGAACGAGTCTGGAAGAAATCAAATGGTCAATCTTCAGCTCCATCCTCTGGGGCAGCATTTTTGTCTGCTAATGCTGCCTCATCTAACAGAGATTGTCCTCCAATGACAGTGACTTATCGGCTTCAGGTTGTCTTTAAAATCCTTGTTTGGCCACCTGTTGCTTCCATTTTCTGATTAATTTGTAGCTGGAGATTTCTGCTACATTGCAATTGATCTATGATCTTTTTAATTGCCTGAAAATGCGTGAACCACTATAATTGTGTTCTTCAAATTGTGCAGGGTTTGGATGGTGAAGCCACAGAACCCATGATCAAAGAGTTGGATGAAGATAGAGAGGAAACTCAAGATCCTGAGGTTGAGTTCGCAATAACTGGTGCTGTTCGAGAATGTGGCGGCCTGGAGATTCTCTTAAGCATGGTTCAGGTGTGTGTTTTTCATAAATTGTTCCTAGATGCTTCTCTTGGTTTTCGATGTATTTTTGGTTGTGTGCCTGTTGCTGAAATAGGAGTGCTTTGTTGAATAGGCTATGTTGAGGGTGTGAAATAAATAGGGGACTTTCTTGCCCTATTTTTCCTGTTGATATAGAGTTTCATTTTCTGGAAATTGTGTAACATGAATTTTTGTAACAGCGTCTACGGGATGATCTAAAGTCGAACCAAGAGCAGTTGGTTTCCGTGCTAAATCTCTTGATGCTTTGTTGCAAAACAAGGGGAAACCGAAGAGCACTCTTAAGATCAGGAGCTTTAGGTTTACTCCTTGAAACTGCAAGACGTGCCTTCTATGTGGATGCCATGGAACCTGCTGAGGGAATTCTGTTAATTGTGGAGAGTCTTACCTTGGAAGCAAATGAAAGTGACAACATAAGTGTTACACCAGGAGTTTTTACAGCCTCCAGTGAAGATGCTGGAAGTGGTGAACAGGCTAAGAAAATAGTTCTCATGTTTCTTGAACGATTGTCTCATCCTTCAGGACATAAGAAATCAAGTAAACAGCAGAGGAATACAGAGATGGTTGCCAGAATTTTGCCATACTTGACTTATGGAGAACCTGCAGCAATGGAAGTCCTTGTCCAGCATTTTGAACCTTACTTGCAGGATTGGGGTGAATTTGATAAATTACAAAAGCAGTTCGAGGAAAATCCTAAAGATGAAAAGATTGCCGAACAAGCAGCAAAACATAAATTTGCACTGGAGAATTTTGTAAGGGTGTCAGAATCACTAAAGACAAGCTCCTGCGGGGAAAGATTGAAGGACATAATATTGGAGAAAGGAATTACCAGAGTCACTGTCAGACACTTGAAGGTCATTTTTGCATGCACAGGGCAGCCTGGCTTTAAAGCAACTGAAGAATGGGCATCTGGATTGAGATTGCCTTCTGTTCCCCTTATACTCTCTATGCTGAGAGGGTTATCGATGGGTCACTTAGCCACGCAGCAGTGCCTTGACGAGGAAGGCATTTTGCCTTTGCTACATGCTTTAGAGAGTGTAGCTGGTGAGAATGAAATTGGGGCAAAGGCTGAGAACTTGTTGGATACCCTTACTGATAAAGAAGGAACAGATAATGGATTTTTAGCCGAAAAAGTTAGACAACTACGACGAGCAACACGTGACGAAATGAGGCGTCGAGCACTGAAGAAAAGAGAACAGTTGCTGCAGGTACTTGGTTTTCATATTCTCAAAATAGATGTATATTCATCAATAACTGCAATGAACATATAATTGGCTAAAGGAACTTAGTAGAAAACCATTGAGCAAAAGTACTTTGTTTGAATTAACATATGTTCATGCAATTGATATGTCCTGAAGCAAAACTCAAATGCTATACTTTCCTGTTCTCTCTGTAGAAAAGATTCTGTTCTATTTAATCTAACGAGTGATTTTCTTCATGATGGTAGGGACTTGGTATGTGGCAAGAATCAACTTCTGATGGTGGTGAGAGGATTGTGGTTTCCCAGCCTGTCCTTGAAGGTTTTGAAGATGTTGAAGAGGAGGAAGATGGCCTAGCTTGCATGGTTTGCAGAGAGGGATACCGATTGAGGCCTACTGATTTGCTGGGTGTGTACACTTACAGCAAGCGTGTGAATTTGGGTGTTGGAGGCTCAGGAAGTGCTCGTGGTGATTGTGTTTACACAACCGTCAGCCATTTCAATATCATACATTTCCAGTGCCATCAAGAGGCCAAAAGAGCTGATGCTGCCCTAAGGAATCCCAAGAAAGAGTGGGATGGAGCAGCCCTTAGAAATAGTGAGACCCTCTGCAACAACTTATTTCCCATCAGGGGGCCTTCTGTTCCTATGGGACAATACATACGATACGTGGACCAGTACTGGGACTATCTTAATGCTCTGGGTCGTGCTGATGGAAGCCGGTTGCGGTTGTTAACATATGACATTGTTTTGGTGCGTTACCATTCTAATCTCTATTCCTGATATAGTTATTAGTCTAGCCATTCGCTTTGTTCTCTAGTTTGATCACTTCACTGCCAGCATTGTGCTCATCCTAGTATTCTCTTTGTGATCTGTTGTCGGTTTCTATGCTTGCTTTTGTGCAAGTTGCATGCAGTGGATGTGTGTGGTATTAACAATTCCGCTTTACTTGGCAGATGCTTGCTCGGTTTGCCACCGGTGCATCGTTCAGCACGGACAGTAGAGGCGGTGGAAAGGAAAGCAACTCCAAATTTTTACCTTTCATGCTACAGATGGCACGGCACCTTTTGGATCATGACTCTTCTCAGCGGAGCAATCTGTCTAAATCAATTGTGTCTTACTTGTCTTCGCCCATGACAGAGTCCAAACTTTCAATGTCTCCTGGGGTGCAGCCTTCTAGTGGTGGAACTGAAGAAGCCGTCCAATTCATGATGGTGAGCTCACTCCTTTCTGAATCTTACGAGTCTTGGCTGCAGCATCGTCGGGCATTCTTGCAGCGGGGAATATATCATGCATACATGCAGCGGCATGGCAGGTCAACACCGGCCAGCTCCACCAATGTGCCCAGCATTGCAAGAACACCTGACTCAGGGAGCACATCTACGGGAACCAGTGGTTCAGATGATTTATTTAAAACCATTCGACCAATGCTCGTTTATGCTGGCTTGATCGAGCAGCTTCAGTTTTTCTTCAAGGCAAGAAAATCTTCGACTGCAGACTCTTCTGCTGCTGCTAAGCAACCAGAAGGGGAAGATGATGACAAGAAACTTGAAGCTTGGGAGTTTGTGATGAAAGAAAGGTTGTTGAATGTGAAAGAAATGGTGTCATTCTCCAAGGAGTTGCTCTCATGGCTGGATGACATGAATTCAGCCACTGATTTTATGGAGTCGTTTGACATTATTGGTGCTCTGTCCGACGTGCTAGGGTCCCGGTTCACCAAATGTGAGGACTTTGTATATGCTTCAATCAATTTAGGGAAAAGCTGATGTATTCACTACTAGCCTACTGTGTGTATAATTTTTAGTTTTATTCCAGCCACTTCCACTCATGAGTGGTGATTGGCAATTGCTGGAAGCAAGCATTTGTAATGATGTTCTCATATTTTGAAATTTGTCTTGCATTTGGTTTACATGTTGAGCATTCTGTTGGACCCAACGAAATATTCGCAGATGTCGTGATTGTTTTTGTTTGTGCGTATTATCAATGCATACATTTTGAGTAATGCCTTGTGCCTGCAATACAAAAGAATTCATAGTAGTATGCTGTTGGTGAAAATTAAAGCATGAGACATTGTTTAATAGTTTCTCATTGTATCCCTTATGTGTTCCTCGGAAACCCTGGATCCATCTCCGTATCCGGTCCTACGTGAAAATGCCCTTGCCCAATGTCCTTACCTGCCTCTTTCAATTGCGAGCATGCTCCAGTATTAAAATTTGAAACATTGCACAAACCCAAAACACCATAAGAAGTAACACTCCATCGCCATTGTTTCAGTACAGAGGCTTCTGAGGTAGTAATAGTGAAGACAAGGTTTATTTCATTGCAACATTGCAACTTCTGATCGATCATATAGCATCATAATTCCATTCCAGTAGGTGTAAAATTTTGGTTACCAATGATCTCTCCAGGACCATTACCTGCAAAGTGATGATACACACAAACGCCAACACAATGCCAAACGCCTAATCAAAACGAAACTCAAATAACCAAATTAGAACTCACTTCAACAGCCGCAACTCCCAATCCACTCTGAGACAAATATCTCATATTAGTGTCTATACAGCTTTAACTCCATAGACAAAAAATTAACCATCAAGAATAAAACTCAGAACTTGTCAGTAAAGGAATCAATCATCTCAATCCTCAAAAGGGCCTCTCTAAAAACTTGACTACCTAAAAACTGATGAATGCCAGAAACCCTAATTTTCAGACCACCCCAAAATTCAAATCCAATTAGCCACACAATTACGTATAAACGGATGGTGATCACTTCTTGTAGTTGTCTCTTACGATTCCGTGAAATTCAGCTTCGTCGTCTTCCTACAGTGATCATACCGATGGAAATTCAGAGTTTTGACGAGGACGAAAAACCCTACCCTAAAACCCTAGAATTTAGGAATTTGGGAACACATGGACCTCCTAAGTCCAAACATGTAAAGTGGGCCGGCCCAAACTTAGACCCAATGTAAGAGGATTCTATTTTTTTTTTTA
>MAYD01372942.1:0-11601 GCA_001909325.1 Ruellia speciosa
GAAATAGGCAAACTATATCATGATTGGCTTGGCTTATTGGGAAAAGAACTTGTCTTGAACTCTTAATGAACCTTTTGAACTTGGACCATATGAACCTTTTGCAAATTGGAAAAGTGCTATGTTATTAAAAGCTTGACTTCCTCCAACTCTATATAATATTCTTCCTTTTTATTACCCAATCCTATATATATCTTTCCAAAATTCTTTCTCATCACTGTCCAAATTCTTTCCATAATCAGCCATTCCTCTTTCCTTCTCAGCACAAGCACAGATCTTTACACCAATGGACTACGATGGCCAACGGGTGGGGGCTTTCTTTTCTGGCCGAACACAGTTCACTTCACTACCATACTCGATCTTGTTCGTGAGCTACGACTTCATGCTCCTCCACGGCCCGATTTCCCTGCATGAGATGTACTACTCATCCATATCAGTCTTCCTCAACTTGGTGATCCTCAAATTCCAAGGCTTGAACACAACTCCCTTTTGCACACACCCCAGCACCGCGAATGCAGCCGTCATTTCTTTCTTGCTGCTTTCCTATTGCTCGATGCATCAAACTGCCAGCGAAAGACTCACATTCCTCAGCTATTTTGTGTGCCTGCTTTGGTCTCTTTGTGTGGCCTCTTTGGTGTCCTTTTTGCTGTCTGATCCCATAAGGCCACTCTTGTATGTCTTCTCCACTGCGCCTTTCATTGCTGCCCTACTGCATTGTGTCTGCCTAATTATTTGGAGGAAGTTTCAGGATTGGCTGAATTTTCAGAGGGTTTGGATTTTCAGGAATTTATGCAGAAACCAGAGGCAAATCTGGACAAGACTCCCTGTTTAGAGGCGCATATGGTGTAAAACCAAAACGCTCCCCCAGTTGGGCTCCAGTGATGAATGGCGTTATATGATAAATATATTTTCATCAATGGTCCATATTGATTTATTATTTAAATGGATAAGTAAATTCAATGACTCATATTAAATTCGTGATGAAATAATATATGCATCATCAACTTTGTCCTGTGAAAATTATTATTATTATTATTATTTTGAAGCTCTTACTATTAGGTATAAACCAGTATGTAGTGTTTCTAAATATCTATTCACAGAGGGGAAGTTTAGTTTCACTAGGGCAAAGGTAAACCATCCTGATCAACATCACCATATAAATAAAACCTATAATTATACAAATCGAACGAAACCAGCACAGACCTGCAGTTGTGCCATCCTGGAGCAGCAACGGCTTCGATCAAAAATAATTCACATCGGGCTGCCATCTATACAAGGAGCTGAATTCTGTCTACAGTGAGTAAGCCAACAGCTAATCCTCATTCGGTGAAGTCCCATGTCTTTCTTTGCAGGTTTATGGAATAATCGACAGAAATGAACGATTCAACAGATGCCAACAATATATATAGACTCTCCCTACAATTTAAGCAGAATATACGGATGGGGTGAGGAAAGATGATGTTAAAAAAGTATGGCAGCTTCAAGGAAACCGAAAAGGTTAGGCAAGCATGTAGTATGATGTATGAGTTTACCTAATCGATGATGTGCTGTTATATTACAGTTATGAAGATGTTGAACATCCCAAGCCTCGCTCATCTTCGTCGTCTTGACGACCAGACACTGCATTTAGTTGCTGTTGCAACTGCCAAGAGCAGATAGAATGTGGGCATGATGTATGATGTTGTAGTTTAAGAAATAAAAATAATAAAAAACAGAAGCCTGTGTTTAAAGTTTCATCCACATCTTCTATAAATCTTGAAGCTTCATAAAATACCAGAAAAGAAAATAATCTTCATTGCGCTGGTCTCAATTTTTTTTGTAAGAACACCAGAATTGGAAACCAACAACTTTTAAGTGATGAATGCTCTAGAATACATAGTTGTGGTGACTTACCTAATGGTAAGAAAAATGTGGAATGTAAACAGGTACTCGCAATGAAATACAGTATTGATGGGAGCATAGATGGATATACAAGTCAATGTTGAATTTGGAAAGGCTTTTAAATCAAGGGCTTGGGAATATTCAAGTATTTTCTTCAGATGACGTTTGCTAGATTGAAACTGGTAAGGACATTTTTTATGTCGGCAGAACTGATGCTTGACGTAGTGAACAAGATTGATTGAATGCAAAGCAACTGAAATTAAGCAGATATTAGGTATTGAACAAGATTAGGACTCCCTTGATTCCCAGGGCTATTTTGACCCTAGACGTGCAAAGAACACAGCACCCCTTGCACCCAAAAAATAGAAACTAACATTTACAAATAGAGCTCAGCTTACTATTATGGTGTTTAACAAATTTAACAGAACAAGGGAATCGAATGCCAATCAATATCTAAGAATGTCAGCACTCAGCAGAAAACTTACTTCCATGTGCTTTACTTTTTCTGCAGTTAATTCATCATTTAAGGCAACCATCCTGCAAGTGGTGAGAATGAGATTTGAGCTTTAAGCTTAAAGGGAAAGGTATAGAAAAAGCTTAAACATGGCTTGTTAAGTCAGTAACCCTAAACAGATTAGGAACTTCAGTTTTGGGAGACTTGCCTTTCTTGAAGCTCAGCAATTTGCATAAGCAGCATACGTTCCCTTTCAGAAACAGCCAATTCAGCCTGTGCATGAGGGAATGACATCATTGAAATGTAAAATTCAAGATCCCACATCCAACTCTGATCATCAGTGGGATATGAACACTAAAGACAGCAGCTAGTCAACATAAAAGCAGCCAGAAATCAATTTTATAAGATTAGTAAAAAATACGTACAAGCACTGAAATTAACAGTGACTCAGTGAGCACAACAAAATTCTTACAAGGATGTGCCACCTTTATTTTTAAGCATAAATGGTGTTTTTCTATTTACCTGCTGCACATAAGCTTATGTTTTGTTGTCTCAGCTATACAATCATGACTAACACAAATTTTGATTATGACTAGCTAACTTTTCCCTTCACATCAGCAGTTTACACAACATAAATGCACCTATATGAACAAACAAAAGGAGGATACAAAATTCTTACGCTGCCATTGTTTTGTGAACCATGAGGAAAAGGAGGTAACTTCCCATTTGGCAGAGCTGAGAAAAACCAAGAAACATCAGTCTAGCAAATCAAGAGAATCCAATAGCAATCATGTACAATCAGACCAATACACACCATTATCTGCCTCTCCCACTTGCAAGGTGCTCAATAAATTCATAATAAGATCCTGGAGTTCAAATGGAAAGAAATAAGAACAGGATAAAAGATTGTGGCCCGTTAAACTTTCTCAAGAACTGTAGAACGCATAATATAATAGACAGACTCCACGCAATTATGAAAATGACATACATGTTGAATTGATGTTTGATTGAAAAGATTTTGAAGTTGTGGCAAGAGAACTGATGCAGGAACGTTGGTGTTGAGAATTTCCTTGGGTGCCATAGGCTGAAGACCAATGATCATCACAATCAAGAGAAAAATAACTAAGCTGTCAGGGTCGCAGGGAAAAAATGAGGGAAAGAAAATGGAAAGGACTAGGCTGAAATGTCTTGGCTTTTAATCAATTATTTAAACAAACAAGTCCACAAACCAGTTGTTTAGTATCAAGCATCCAGTTTCCAACACTGGCAGACTTCATCAGTGGAAATCCCTGCTGTTACAACAAATAGTGAGGATAGAACCAACCAACACCCAACATCTTCCCCAAATGGTCTTGGAAAATTGCCTCTTACCTGAGAGGGTCGCCGAGAAGATGAGCCTACTTGGAAGTCCTGGTACACACATAAAAGTTAGCAAAAGCCTTCAAACAAAACAAATTACTACAAAAACAGCTATACCTTTACAAGATCCACATTTTCTGACGTTACTGAGAATCGCCCTTTTATTTGCACTAAATTGGGTTTAGGTTTGTCTTCCAAGGAATCGTTAAACCCTAGACAATACAGAAATTATGTTATGTATTTCCGAATTTTTTCACATGCAGTGCCATAGTGATTGCAAGAAAATTCTATATCATAATTCACCTCCAGAAGATTTTATTGGAGCTGACAAACTGTTTGAAGAAGCTCGAGTTGGAAGGTTTAAAGGGCCACTAAAACTGGGCACTTTTCGTACTCCCTGGGGCTTCTCAGTCAGTTGCTGATTTTCAATCTTATACCTGATAAATAATTTTCTCAATGCAACTCAAGATAACCTCAAGGTAAAGTACTTCAAAATAATGTGTCGGAGTATATGAATACAGTCTGTTCTATAAAAAATGCTTAGATGTTCATCAGATTTAAACAGGACTAAGGCTCTTCTGGTAACCCCAATAATAACTTCATGTTGCAGTTGATTATGGCTGTTCTCAGAAAAAAAATATAAATTGATTAAGTCGATATGAATTTCATGAACAAAATTAAGTGGTAATCACTGTTCTTTCCCTGAATTGAAACCATTATGAATTGTTGGGATTTTAAGTATATATTTTTTAAAAACTTAATAACTTCAAATTTTAACTCTCAAACTTCAGAGCTTGGACAATGTTTCATAAAGCCACTTTTCACTTATCGCATGTTTGATAAAACTGAATGGGGTCTGAATCTAAAGTCCAAAGTTTGAATGATTAAGTGACTGAATCTGAATCATTAAGTGGTGAATTTAAAATCAACAAAAATAATGTTTACTATTATTTTCAATTTATTAAAAATATATTTTAAGTAATTTTCATTCAGCAGTAATTAGATAAACTAAAACCACTTAATTTTGAACACCATTTTACACATAACTAATCATTTAAGTGCGCAGATTAACCGTCATCAAAATGACTTGACGAATAAGTACTTAATCTATTAAGATTAAGTAATAAGTCAATTTATCAAGTAGGCACTTAATCTATAAACTAGAGACCAAAATTAAGTGATTTATTGCCTCTTATCACTACTAAGTGAGAAGTAGTTTAAATATAGTATCTTTTAGTAAATTTAAAATAACTTAGCATCATCTTTATTCGTTTTAAATCTGCAATTAAATCATTCAAATTATGTCATTTAACGAATCAGATTTCATAATTTGGATTCATACGTCATAACCCATTCACTTTTATCAAACGGACACTAATAAACTAAGTGTTATGAAACACGGCATAAAATGAACTTTTTTCCATTTTATCATCTGAGCAATCTGGAGACAAAAGAAAGATTAGCAACCAATGAATTCTAACAAACCTTTCTAAATTGCGTGCTCTTTCCGACTGTGAATGACCTAGCACAATACCAGGCATCAGTGTTCCACTTGGAGTTCGAGAATATTTTTCCATCTGAATGCTACCCTTAGTTTGTGCTGGATCCTTCTCTACTATTGGTGGTGGCAACTCAACTTTTGATCCATTCTTGCTGAGTCCAGCATTTCTCTGATTGTTAGACTCAATTGAATCACTGGTGTTTGATTTCTCTCTAGGAAACCAAAAGTAACGAGGATCAAAAGCTTTTAGCAATGTGCCAAATCATAATTAAGCTTGCATGGAGCATTGGAAGAAAATAAAATAAAACATAACTAAAGAGTGTTTAGCAGAGAATTTTTTTAAGATCCTTCAGCTGGTAAAATGCTAGAGAAACTAATTCAGCTGGTAAGATTTAGCAATGGCAGTCATATAAATAATAGAGCCAGAAATTAATAGGACTACTCATAAGGTCCTATCAACAAGGTGATGACACTTTTTAGGAGCTCATCGTAGATAACTACAAAGTTCAATCATAAATGTGCTTGCTTTTTGTGTGACCCTTGAAAAGATTATTATGGGGTGCCAACCACTCAAGTAGGGGCTAGTTGCTCTAGTACACTTTTAACTTTCTTCTGTTAAGGCGGAGTATCGCAAAATACCATAAAAAAAAATAAGTTATCTTCTAACTTTTTCTTAAAGTGCTTTTGGGAGGGGGGGTGTCTCCTTTCCAAAATTCTAAACAATATGACATAATTGTTATAATTTCACCCAAACACCGTCACAGTAGAAAAGATGTATAAAGGCTATAATAACCTGAGGGCAATATTGCTTGGAGCTGCTGGTTTCACCATAAAACTTGAGGCAACCTATAAACAAACAATGAATATTTGTCAGAGGGAGAAAAAAAATCTAAAAATGTAAGAATAAATATAGCAAGATCCGTAGCAAATAATGAAATTGTCAATCCACCTTAAGCTTATACATTTTATCATTGTCATCTTCCTTGAGTTCTTGTATTTCATCCTCCTCTTGTAGCTGCCAAGAAAAGAAAAGGCTCAAATGTACCATTTACAAAGCCTTGAGATTACTCTACCATAGAAATAGGATGAATATAATAATAATAACGATAACAATAAAACTAATGCCATGCACATACCAAAGATGCTTGGAACTTCAAATCTTCAACATCAAAATTCCACGTGCTTACTCCTCGCTGGTACTCACTCTGAAGGACAAAAGCCATGTAACACATTACAACAAAAGGAGCAAGGGGTGATACTGAAGTAATATTCTTAAAGTTATGACAAAAATTGCAATTGGCACAATTATGGCATGTTGCCTGATCCTTCAAACTTACAAAAATGATAGCTTCTAATTATTAGGTCAATCCCTATAGGAAACCCAAATTCAGGTTCACTTTTCAGAAGAGTTCGAATTGCAAAGTTATTATGTGAAATTAGCTGTTGATTAATAAGTGAAACAATCACATTCACTTTTCAGCCAAGATTGAGCAGAGTTTGACATGGGAAATTACAAAGTGAAATTACTCATTGATAATCAAGTGAAAACAATCACATCCGAAACTTGTCTCAATTGAACTAAAGGGCACCCCATCCCTTGGAAGCATCATAGTTACATATCTTACAATAAAAATAACAGTAATAATAATAAGAGGCATGAATTGCCATCAAACCTGAGATTTAGCCTCTTGTTCTGCTGAAGGCATTCCCTTTAAAGCCAATTGTTCAGCATCTCTAAGCTGCAAATTTATAACCACATTAAAAATCAGAAAAAAAAAAAAAAAAAAGCCTTTTGGGAAAAGTTGATATTGGAACCCTAGTAATTACTGCTGTCCCTTGGCATACCTGAAGATCCTTCACACGCATCCAGAGGGGTGGCAAGCCATCAAACAACTTTTTCACAGAAAGTTGAGGTGGCTTGGCATTCTTGAAGAAAGAATGTTTTAACAACTTTTCAGCAGTTGGTCTTTTCGTTTGATCTTTCACCAAGCACATTGCAATCACTTCTTTAAAAGACTGTTCGGATGAAACTTGCTTGTAAATGAATGGACAAAAAGGACACACATTTCATGTAGTATTCAACAGAACTTTTGCAGGTGGAATTAACATTACCTTGGAGAACTTTTTATCACGATCATAATCAAGTCCAGGAGGAGCACTTTGTAAGGTCATCAGTAGAACCTATTAATGAAAGTGGACAGCATAAGGTAAGAAGGTTTTGCTATGGTTATCTCCAAAAACCAATGCCAAGCTTTCTTAGGCTGCATCAGCTAAAAACTTGAGCATGAAATTTGAAGGCTTAAATCTGAAAATCCATTATGTCACTGGAAATATTCTTAAAATCCCAACATTTCAGCATATTTTTCATTCTGTGTTAAGTGATAAGATCGTATCATTTAATTTTGGGCTCGGTGTTTGCAGAGTAAATTCAGACCCTCAATCAATTAAGATTTATGTTTTTGTCACCAAACAGGCATAAAAAGTATATTAAGTCCTGAATAGCATTACCAAATGGGGCCTTACTGTAGATATGTATACCTTCATAGGAGGATACTTTGAAAAGGGTGCATGTCCATGAGCCAACTCCAGAGCAGTTATTCCAAAAGACCAAATGTCAGCCCTGTAAATTGAATAAAAAGTCTACCAGATAATGCACTACAATCAAGTACATCAATGCACATAGTGCGCATCAGCCAAAAGATCCACATGATACTGGAACAAGCATAAATCCACAAGAAAATTACTGGAGAAATAGCCATAAATCAACTTTTTTATGCTAAGAACTGAAAAAATATGCACTTTTGAGTCGAAATATTGCTTTGGAAATTTATAAATGTTCAAACACAGAAATAGAGAGAAAATAGTTATCTAATATAATGAAATAGGACAGCAAACTTGGTTTGTACTAGGTCCTGATGAGATACTCTTAGGACGGTTATCAATGATGAATTTCAAGGGAGATGTACTGGGTTTCCTAAGATGTATTTTTTGAGCTGTTTTGGAGAAAATGTAGTGTGCCCAAGATAAAAAAAATGAATAGTAAAGTAAATATTTGATTTGATTATTTTTATATTTTTTATGTATAAAATAATATATAATGATTAGATGATGTGATCATGAATCTGAATGATACGGTGTAGGAGGTAGGATCTAGTAAGTACTTGTAAAATTTAAATAAGAGTAATGATCAAATTATTATTAAATAGGATATAATAATTAATAAGAAGAGAAAAAAAATAATTGAAAATTTGTGTAAAAGTGTGTTTTTTGGGAAAAAGGTTTGTGGGAATAATTCCTTTGATTTAAAGATAGAAATGATGAATGTATATTTATATTTTGCACCCACAGTATCGAAGCGAAGCTCCAGACTAATGTATCCAAGAACTCGAACCTGAAACTTTGGTTAAGTTAGAATAACTGGCTGTCAATTGATCTACACCCTTGTGAGTGTGAGTGTGGGTGTGGGTGTGTATATATACATATATATATACATATATATATATATATGTATAAATTCAATATATTAATCTTAAAATTCAGTATATCCCTTAAATTTCATCACTGTGTACAATCATATGGAAAATTACACATTGGGACCTAAATGTGAATCTTATCTCTAACTCAAAACTTAGCAAAATATTCATGGTCCTTCATGGTCCCTTGAAGGTGTCAAATGCAAATACTGAAAACACAGAATAAAAAGGCAGTGATCATTAACTTCACATATACATAAGAAGTACAACTACTTTGTGAAAGATTCCCTTTTATGGAGGCAAGAAGTATGTGCTATCATAAATCATGAGATAGAAGAAATAGCAAAACCTACTTGAAATCATATCCGGTTCCTGGCTGCAATACTTCTGGTGCCATCCTGTACAATGAGAATCCATGAAATGCATAAAAGCTCCTAAGTATCACTGCAGAAAGTATACACATAGTCGAAAAAGTATATACTTTACGTACTATAAAGAGAATAAAAAGAAGGAAAAGGTTGCTACCAGCATGGAGTTCCTACAAAGGTATTTCTTGATCGCTGTCTATCACCTCTGTCAAACAGACAAGCTGAAACGCCAAAATCACCAAGCTTCACTTCACCGTTACTATCCATTAATATATTTCCAGCCTGCAAAATGAAACTGTTAAAATATGGAGTAATTTATTGGCTATCCAGATCTATACACGGCGTTGAATCTATAAGCTGTTCATTAATTCAATCATGCCGGTTGCCGGATTATCTAACCTTCACATCTCGGTGGATATGGCCATGGTGATGAAGGTACTCCAAAGCCCTTAGAGTTTCTTTCAAGATAGACGCAATGGCAGGCTCATCAAGTCCATCTGAATACGCTATCTTCATGAGATGCAGACACGAACCCTCAGCCATAAAAGGCATGACCACCCACAGATTGCTATCAACAACAAACGAACAATATGCTTTTATGACATTAGGATGATTGATTAAGTTCATTGTTTGAGCTTCCCTGCGAATGTCATCCTGCAAAGAGAAATAGAATCACTTGCTTTAAGTGTCCACAATCATCACACTTCTAGCTTCATAAAAAATTCTCTAGAAATGACGTCAGCTAGACCAGAGGTGTTGCCAGTTGGATGGTTACGCCAACTTATGGCGAAAATTTTCCTCACATGGTAACAATGGTGCTTCTTAATTTCCAAGTAGAGTGAAAATCTAAATAACACAACGATCATACATATTGATAGTGTTAATGAGAGAATACAAGGTTCGCAAATGAATATTGGAATACTTACATTTAAATTAATGATAACGATGGTAAGTTGAACAAATAATGTGTTCAATTTCAAGAGAAAAAAATGAATGGATAAAATCTAATCATAAGAACTGTAGTGTGCTTTATAACAGAAAAAATTAACAAAGTTGACCAGCTTCCTAGTGCCTAGTAAGTAAGGGAAAAATGAGGCAATGTTACTATATTATGTACCCAAATTTCTTGGCAATTATTAACCCCCTAGGCATTCCCCTTCTTACCGAGTTTTAATTGTCCCTGGACTTGGATCTTCTATAAACAATTCTACTTGGGCTTCGCCTTGGTGAGTTCAGTCTTGCATTCTGGTCCAGCCAATGAACTCATATCGAAATCCGAGCTTATGGATTGGTCAAAAAGGACAAGATACACGGCTTATGAATAACTTGCTTTCGGGCATAAATTCATTCATGGAGCTATATTATCTTTGTCAACTCGTTCTTATCAACATAGAAACTTCAGTAAATTATTGATTTTAATGATTATAATTTCTACTAAATCTAATCATCCGCCAATAAAACATACTCCTACTATGTACACGACCTCTCTTCAACCTTCAGATATGAAACAAACACAGACTCCAAAACAATCTTATAAGAAACAAGAAACTAAATGCAGCAGTCCAATACTCTCAACGCATTATCAACCCTTACAAATCCATCGACTTTCACTCAGTCAATTTCACAAACACTTCGTAAGCAGAAAAACACAAAACATCAAGCATTAATTAAAAGTTAAAAAGGAATCAAAAACACACTCCACATTAAGGATCACAGAGCACAAAATCACAGGAAAACTGAAAAAATGGGAGAAATCTGAACTCACCAGATTGCTATTGCATCGGTCAAGATCCAAGCACTTGACAGCCACCTCTTCCTCAGACGGCAAATGGATCGCCCTGTAAACAGTGGCGCTCGCACCATGCCCCACCTCTTCCTTAAGCTTGTAATCCTTTGGATTCACCGAGTAATTCCTCCCCATTTTCCTCACACACACGCTCCTTCAATCATACCCCAGAAAAACCCCCCAGCTCCTCAAGCAAAACAAAATTGAACCAAAATTCCACGGACCCCAATTGCTCCACGGGGTCGAATTATTGGCAGACAATGGGAGTCTACTTTCTGGTGAAGTTTTCTTCCTCGCTGTAGGAGAATGCTCCAAATTATTGGCGATAATTTTCAGAAAATTTTGATGGGGTTCTTGCTTCTTTCCCCAATTCGAATTTTTTATTCGGGCACAGTTTCTGCTTATGGGGATTCCGTCTTGGGCATCACCACTTCTCTTCTCTGGAGGGTTGACTGGGATGAGAGGGATATGTGGAAAACGAGGCGGAGTGGGAAGACTGATATAGAGGCCTGTTCGGATACAGCGGAATAGCGGGTGTGTCCTATGCCTTGTTATTACCACTGCAGTAGAGGGTTGTACCTTTTGTCTATATTTGTGGTGGTCAAATGTCGGCAGTGTTACAGCTGCACAGGTAGCCTGTCAAATCCACTAGATGAAATCGAATGAGGGTAAATTAGGCTTGAGTTAATTATAATTTATAATACCTCCGTTTTTTTTTTTTTACATCAATTTAACTTTTAAATTATTTAAACATTAAAATTTAATTAAAATTAATAATTTAT
>MAYD01372989.1:0-10914 GCA_001909325.1 Ruellia speciosa
ATATACTTTCTCTATTTATTAAAATATACTACATTTTCTTTTTTAGGAAGTTTTTCAAATAATGCTACATGTTATATTTTGACAATTTTTTTCTCCATTATTAAAAAATACTATATATTTTCTCTCTTATTTCACTAATAAAGTATCATTTCTTAAAAAAATGTGCTAAATCCATGTATGATATTTTAATAAAAAGATGAATTATATAGAAAATGTCCATGATTGAGATGTTTGGTAATAATTGTAAGATGTTATGGGCTTTCTTAACCTTTCTGTCACTTCTTCACTACCACTTTTTGTCCACGTAGTGATGTGGATAATCTCTAAGACCATGAAAATTGAGATGGATTCTAAAGGAAGAACTGATACAACTAAAACTAGAAAGGTACTATTTGAATTGAAGTCTTGAGAGCCACAAAAGTGTTGCACTTGATTTCCTGTATGGCTTGTGATGCATTGCTGGTCCCAATATCCACATTGCATAAATCAACATTTAGCACTAGGCCATAGAGTTTCAGACAATTTTGGGAGTTTGCATTAATGGGATTGTGACAATATTTCATGGTTACCCAATTATTTTAAGGTTTTTACTTGTGAATTTCTGTTTTGACCTTGAGCTCTTCATACAAACCTCGGCCTAACCTCAAATTGCCCATAATCCTCTAAAATCCTATTTACTCTGTTTAATTTGTTTAAAATTTAATTTCTTTTTGTTTAACTTATATTTTTTTTTTTTTCAAATTTGTAAAAGAAAGTGTTTTGAACTTGAAGCTCGAAAATAACCAAAACAAAGTTGGCAAAGCGCTTCCAAACATGAAGGGTAAATATGTAATTCCAGCTATCTATCATTTCCTTTGATCCCTCCCTCTGTGTCTCAACTCTCAGCTGGGCTTTTGTTTTCCCCAATAAACGCGACTTTATCAGTTTGTCTGCTCCGTCATTTAGTCATTTATATTTTATTTTATTTTATACTTATATTTTGACCGGATTTCCTTTCCTTACCGCGATTTAATAATTGTACAGAAGCATCAAGCATATCTGCATATGTGCAATTACTATTTCCAGCAGTTGTGAATCAGTGAAAAGAGTTCTCCCTAGGGGTTTGCGTTTCCGATTGGCTCCTCTCCTCGTCTTACGATTGGGCTCGCCATATCTTCAGTTCCCGTTTTTCCTTATACTTCCCGATTCGTGTCCCTTCGAACTTCTGTCTTCTCCTGCAGATCTGTCTGAAATTCGAGGTCAAATTTTAAATTTTCATTTGTCGCGTATATGGCATGCGTGTGTGGGTTTTTTGCTTTCTTTGTGTGTTGCGTGTGGGGGTGTTTTCTGGGCTTGTAAGAATATTGCTTTTTAGGGTTTGTATTTCGCTGGTCTTCCTGTTTTTTGCTTGGAAGCTGTTTTTCTTTTCCTTTGAATTTTTGAATGAGTGGGTTTGGGGTCTGGTAGGTAATTGTTTACTTGAGGTTGTTCAGGTGATTGAGTTCGACCCTTCTGTTCTTCCCCCCCTTTGGGTTTTTATGGGGTTTGAATTGAATTGATTTTTGGTTTGTGATTTTGGGCATTGGGATAAACTAGCATTTGTGGGATGTAGTCGTCAGTTGGAATTGATAGTAATTTATATTGTTTTAGCTAGCAAGTTTTGGATTTTTGGTTGCTGGAAGAAAATTTACAGCATTTTTGTGCTGTTTCTTGACAGGTTTTACTTGATACACGTGGTGTTGTCATAATTTTTGACTAATTTAAATAATTGAATAAATTATCCTTTTGTCTTATGCTCTTTTGACGACATTAATGTTTTCAGGCATGCCATATCCTTATTCACGTGTTTTGGGTTAGTTTTACTAATCCATGGTTGTGATCTGATGTGCAATTGTTGTTTTTTGCAATTCAGCTCCTGAACATTCTCACTGCCTTAACTTGTTGCTATCTCTGTTTTTCTCATCTCATTCCTAAAGGTGAATCAACCATATTGAAGTAACTAAGAATTTGTCAATATAATGAATGGTTATCTTTTGGATGCTTTTATTCACTTGTGGTCTTACTTATTGAATATTGTACTTCCAGTCTAGTTCCAACTTTATGCTTTGCTTATTACTACTTTTTGTTGTTTTTAAGAACTTGCTTTTGTTGGGATCTGTTTCTTATCTCCTGAGTTTTGCATTTGTTACATGTGAGTTTTCTTTTTGATGTATGCTTTTGATCTGTGCTGATTTTTTTGTTTGATTTAGTCCTGTCTTGTTATTTTGTGCCTTTACATGTGCATTGAATTTAACTTATGTTTTGTTCTGACTGTATTTATTTATGCTGTGTTTGTTCAGATTATAATCAGAGGGAAATCTGGTTTGAGATATTTTGGACTCAAGGGAGAAAGTGAAGCTGCTAATATCTGGGAATAAATTCTCTTCATGACATTTTGACATTTTCAAGATGTCAGGGCTGTTCAATGTATTTTCTCATCTGTTGGCATTGCAATTGCACATAGCCTCAGAGATATAGTGTTGCTTTTCAGTTCTTTTGCTTGTCGGTTGAGCTTCTCAATGTTCTGTACAAAGTTGTCAAGGATATGGTGTTCATTTTGATATTTGTTGATGATTTTTTTCAGGGCTTTGCTGTATTTATTAATATGTATTATGTTCATTCAGACCTGCTGTATGTGTGTGTGTGTAAAGTATATACTATACCATGCAATATTTTCATCAGGGTATTGTGCTTTAATTAGTCTTTGCTGTAATTTGTGATGGGGATTACTGGTTAAAAAGGAATTTTTTGATGCATTCATGTTTTGCTATATTTAATTGATGGCAAACTACCTCCTGAATCCTATGTAACTTGATATGGATGCATGGATGTTATGATTGCATTGAGTCACTTGAATTTGCATTGCTATTCGTTAAATTTTGCGCACTATGCTGCAGACATCACTTAATGGATCAACATCGAGTCTTGCTGACAACACAGGACGCACGTTCTCTTCGTCCTTTTCTGCTCAGTCAGGTGCTGGTTCTGCTGTTTTCCATCACAGCGGTAAGTTAATTTTTGGAGTTATTGCTGTTTGTTTCCACCAAATATCTGTAATAAGCTTTGTCCTTTCAGGAAATATGCAAGGGCTGCATAACCTTCATGGAAATTTCAATGTTCCAAACATGCCAGCTGCCCTTGGGTCAAGAAGTACGACAATGAATAACATCCCTTCGAGTGGGATGCAACAAGCTGCTGCCAACCTTTCTAGTGGTCGATTTGCATCAAATAACATTCCAGTTGCTCTTTCTCAGGTGACATTTTCTCCTCTAATGTTGCATGTGAAATGCTCGAGTTATGGATGCAAATAAGCCACTATAATATGTATAGATTTGGGGAATATTTAAAAATATTTTATGTGCGCTAAGAGTTCTTTTCATATGTTGACCCTTATGCAAGATGCATCCATTATGGTTTTGATGCTGTTGATTACAGTGTTATTCTGGCTGAACTTCCTGGGTATATTGTATGTGCAGATATCTCACAGCGGTGCACATGTTCACTCAGGGATGACGGGTAGAGGTGGCATAAGTGTTGTTGGAAACCAAGGGTATAGTGGTAACACAAATGGAGTTGGTGGTTCTATCCCTGGGATTCTCCCTAGCTCTGCTGCAATTGGTAATCGGACCACTGTTCCTGGTTTGGGTGTTTCTCCAGTTCTAGGAAATGCTGGGCCACGAATTTCAAGTTCAGTGAGCAGCATAGCTGGTGGGGGTAACATTGGGAGAAATATTAGTTCAGGTGGAGGGCTATCGGTGCCTGGGCTTGCATCTCGTCTAAATCTAACTGGTAACAGTGGTTCTGGAAATCTAAATGTGCAAGGACAAAATAGGCTAATCGGTGGACTGCTGCAACAAGGTAACCTACAAACTACAATGCAGTAGTAGCTCTGTGCACTAACTGATGCCTATGACTCTTGCAATACTCTCTTTGGAAAGCTTTCTTTTTGATGTTATGATATTCTACATTTGCTGGTCAATAGTGATTTACTATGTAGAGTATCTACTATCTTATCAGATTTTCCATTAGTCTTGTGAATTCTCATAATTGTTTCTCAACTGATTTTCATTACTGTATTTTTTTATTTCAATTTTCTTTAATTACTTTAGTTAGTATAACTCTATATGTTATGCTTAGACAAATTCTCTTGTTTTCACCTAGGGTTCCGGCTAAAGAAAGCGACTTCGAAATATTCCAAATAAGAAATAAAATAGAATTCAATAGAAGCCTTAGCAGCCATAGTATCGATTTGGACCTTCCCTTATATGATAGCTTGAACGATGCTATTGCTTTGGAGCATTTGCGTCAGTTTCAAGTTCTATTTTATCTTATATGAGTTATATCTATAGATAGTGATTTATTATGTGGGTAATAATACATGCTTGAAAATTATGTTAATTCCAGCTGTTGTAGATACTCAAGTGTCCTCATGTTTAAGTGCTTATTTAGGTTGCAAAGTAAAGTAAAAAGACCCCTGCAAACATCTTTGTTCACCTGACCTAACTCTTTGGTTTCTCTGTTTTGTCCGAGTAATTAGTGGTATTGCCTTCAATTGATTGGTTGGGTTAACTTAGTTGTTGGGTTCCATGTTGTGTGTATTTCCATGGGTATATGTTATTCCAGATTCCTAAGTGTTCCATCTTTCTTTCTGGAATTTTTTGTTATCTACATATTTAATGTTTCTTTAGTTTGCTAAGTTTGGTGTGGCAGCTTACTGTTGAATTGCTTGTTAAAGCAATTTTTCCTTTATTCTTCAGTTTCTGGGTTGCCACTTTTTACTCCCACATAGTGTCATTCTGATTTCAGTAAAACTTCTCTTCCGAGTGTAATGAAGCTTCCCACACATTCTCATTTAGATCATATGGAAATTCTGTATTTTTTTAGGCTTATGTAAATGTGATTATTTCATTTCAAATCTGGGTGAAGAACCCCAGCCTTTCTTGATTCAAAAAGTGAAATTTTGCGCAAATTTCTGCACGTACTTCTTACGGAACCAATTTAGACTTGTGTTGCCATTCTGTTTCATATTTTGCTAATGAATATTACATCTTGTGACGCGCTATTTACATGTTTCTAAGTGAAAGTGATTGGTATTACATTTTTCTCGCGACGACTTTTGATCTTAATCGTTCTTTCTTCCTTCCTCTTCTCTCTCTCTCTCTCTCTCTAAATAATACTATGTGCCTCCTTCTGGATTGAATTTACTAATTATATGGCAGTATCTATTCAGCTTCTCCGCAGGTATTATCAATGTTAGGTAGCAACTACCCTTCTGCTGTTGGTCCTTTATCTCAAAACCATGTTCAACCTATGAATAACCTTACTAGTATGAGCATGTTGAATGATGTCAATCTCAATGATGGTGCTGCTTTTGATATCAATGATTTTCCTCAACTAACTAGTCGTCCCAGTTCTTCTGGAGGTCCCCAAGGACAACTGGGTAACTAACAAGACTTTTTCTTTTAAAATTTTTTTATTTCTTCATATTTCTCCTAACTGTGCTGTAATTTAAATTCACTCTTATAGGTTCATTGCGGAAACAAGGTCTTAGCCCTATTGTTCAACAAAATCAAGAGTTCAGCATTCAAAATGAAGACTTCCCAGCTTTACCTGGATTTAAAGGTGCATTTATATATTATACACCTCACTAAATTTGATGCATTTTTATCCTTTTAATGGTTCTTCAAATTGTATGGTGGTGTGCGATTTGGTATTTTCTGTTACAATGCCTATATATTAGCTGCAGCCTGCAAAACTCATTGTGTCATAGTTATCTATGAAATACCCCTGTTTTGATGTGCCTAGATAACTTTTCTTCAACATGTAGTTTGAATTCATGCAAATGATAGTTCAATTTGATATGGCTTATCCAAATTTACTTAATACTTGTGCTTGATTCTCCTTGAACTGGCTTAATATAGAATTATCATAGTCCATGCTGCCTTCGCTCTGAAATCATAAGGTTACCACATAATGATGTGAAATTGGGCTGTATCAGGTTTTGTCCTACCCGTTTGGCTTGGTCTTAGGGTTAAGAGGCTTTAACCTTTTGGGGTTGCCTATAAATAAGTATTTGGCAAATTGGTGGTCCTTTGCTTATCTTTGGACTTTGATCAATTAAAGTAAGAATCAGGCTTTAAGGGTTGGGCAGGGATCTTCACTGAGTGCTTGAGTCTGCTTGGGCTCAGGCTGGGGAAGGCTTGTCCAGATTTCTACTGCTTTCTTTCCTGTCTTTTCTTCCTTCCCCCATTTAGCTAATCCATAATACTACCTCCGTTTCACAAAAAATGCCACATTTCTCACGGGCACGTTTGCCGATACATAACTTTAACTATTAATATCGTTAATTATCAATAGGTAAAAAATATATAAAGTTGATATTTTGAAAATACTCATTAAGACGAATCTAACAAGACCCCACATGACTATTTTTTTTTTAAAGTATAAGTTACAAATGATAGTCAAACTAAAATATGTGAATAGTGTTTACTATGCTTATGTGTCACTTTATTTAAAACGGAGGTAGTACATAATCTGTAAGACATGGGCTTTAGGAAGCATATCTTATTTAATGCATGCTCTTTAACTGTAACACAAATTTGCCATATGGATGTTGAACCTAGTATTCTGAAGGGCAGATGTTCTGGAATCTGGAGTAATGTGGTAAGACAAGATTGTGTTGATATTAGGATAACAACTGTAAAACAACATAGATCTTTTGCTTGCCATATTGGTATTTATGTTACTAGACTTAATGAGGAAAAATGTGCAGCATATTCATGTGTTTGGTGTGGTTTATTCTCTCATCATTCATTGCAATGAGATTTTAGGATTTTTTATGTTTTTTGTCTTATTATGTTCGGGTGATCTATTATTAAGATCATCTATTGAATTTGAGGATGTAGCACACCTGTGGTTAGGTCCATGGTTGCAGCTTCGTTTAACTTTTTATGGTCTGGGAATTGGAGATTGGTTTACAATTTTGTATTTACACAAATGTGTATCTGGTTTATCAGTTCATCACTTAGAACATCTTTCAGGGTCTTCAAGCATCTATCTGCGTTGTAATTGTCCTTTTTGTATTTATGGACCATGTATTAATGTTTTTTCAGGTGGCAATACTGATTATTCGATGGACCTACACCAGAAAGAACAGCATCATGACTCGTCTGTTTCTGTAATGCAGCCTCAACATTTTTCTGTAAGGATGCATTGTTGAATATATATATATATATATATATATATATTATATTTTGCTGGGTTCGACTCTTTCTTTTTTTTTGTTGAGACACCATTAAATGTTGAGGGCTTGTTGGTTATCCTCAGTTTTCTTAGCCTCTCATTTAAAGATGCAGATTGGCCGTTCTGCTGGTTTCAATTTAGGGACAACGTACTCATCTCATCGGCCACAGCAACAACAGCAACATGCTCCAGCTGTAAGTGGCAGTGGTGGGCCCTTTTCGAATGTGAATAACCAAGATCTCCTCCACTTACATGGTTCAGAGATTTTTCCTCCTCATTCAAACTTCCATTCACAGGTGAGGTGCACCCAATCCTAAACTCTATATACCGTGTATCATTATTTTTCATGGTGACAAGGGCCCTCCTAAACCAATGTGTTTTGGCTTAGATTGAATTGCGTCTTAAAATTATGAAAATGAGTTGAGCCATGTTCTATTGTTAGGTATGAATTATTGTGGGTCCACATTGAGTGACTAACCCAGAGAAGATCAATTTTAACAATACATGTTCTTAATATTGTTATATGCCTTACATCCTTATAAGAATGTTTGGGAGAAAAAGTGAATAAAATTTTAGAAAAATGTGATGTGGTTTGAAGTGTGAATGATTTTGTTTGTGTGAAAAATTATAAAGATTGTGTTGGGATGTTAATGGTTTGACTTTTTAATGATGGGTTAAAACAATTTATTATGAAGTCTAGGTTAAAAATTTGTTATCCAATAATATTTAAAAATTGTTTATTAGTATATTTTTCGGATTTAAATATTGTAAAATATAACTAAATGAATCTTCTTGATGAAAACATTTATCCATGAAGTAGTAAAGTCTATAACTTAATTTAACAAAACAATGATAAAAAATTAGAAAAAAATGGTGGAATGATAAAGCAAAACAAGTATTGAAAAATGTGAGATTGATGGAAAAGAGAATATGAGAAATTGAAAAACCGAAGAATTTTTTTGTGAGGTATATTATGAGATAAGTGGAATTGAGGTGTTTTTGGGATAAAAATTGGGAGGTTTTGGAATGCTGCTTGATCGTGACGAAAGTTCCTCTTGGAAGAGTTTAGCCTATTTGGTGAGGACATTTGACTCATATTACACTTACCCTGATGAATAGGCTATTGAAGAAGATTTTGAATCCCTATTCCCTAATGCAATGTGGTGCTCAGAATGAAAAGTGATTTTTCCTTAAAATTTAGAAGAAAATTTAATTTTCTTGTAGAATGAGAATACAATAGTAAATATTGAAATATAGCAACACTAACTAAAATCCGAGTGTAACTCTCTAATTAAAATAGGAACACTAATATAGTCAATTTCTGAAGATGTTGGGAATACTAGAGAATATCATCTTCAATATATGAGACCAGACAAGGCTGTAACATTTTCATTCTTATGCCATGCAAACTGATACCTTACGAATGTTGTATATTGGATCATAATTTGGAGTGTACACACCTTTACAACAAGTGTTTGGGATTTACTTATATTAAAGCAGTTTGTAATCCCTAACTTTCATATGCGTTGTGTTTTTGAATGTTCCAGAGCAGTGGAGCTCCTGGGATAGGATTGCGGCCTCTGAATTCCCCAAGTTCAGTATCTGGTGTAGGTGCATATGACCAGGTTCTACAGCAATATCAGCAGCATCAGAATCAACCCCAATTTCGCCTTCGACAAATGTCTGCTGTTGGTCAGCCTTATAGGGATCAAGGGATGAAGCCCATACAGGCTGCCCAGGCAGCTTCTGACCCATTTTGTTTGCGTGGTTTGTTAAATGTGATAAGAATGAGTGATCCAGATTTAACATCCCTTGCTCTTGGAATTGATCTAACTACACTAGGATTGAACTTGAATTCTGCTGAAAATCTCCACAAAACGTTTGCTTCTCCTTGGTCAGAGGAGCCTGCCAAGGGGGATCCAGAGTTTACAGTGCCACAGTGTTATTATGCCAAGCAACCTCCACCTCTAAGTGTGAGCTCTTGTATTCCTGTCTATTCGCTACTGTACTTTCTAGCCATGTTCTTTTTGCTGAAATGTGTTTGCTTGTCTGCAGCAAGCGCACTTCTCAAAGTTCCAACTAGATACATTATTCTATATTTTCTATAGGTATGCCTGATTTTAGACTTCAGTTGTGACCCTTGATTATTACTTCGAACTCAAAACTTATCTGTTATCTTATTTTGTGCAGTATGCCAAGGGATGAAGCCCAATTATATGCCGCAAATGAATTGTATGTATCCTCTTTCTCTTTGTCGCTTGCACCTTTCTTGTGGTTAATATTGACAACAAGCCCACAAAGAACTCTGTTTTCATGCTAGTAGCTTGTACTACTTTTTGATGCCTCTGGACTGCATTTCTTCAACATTGATGGTTGATTCTTATTTGGCTGCAACAAGCAGCAATTGATTAATCCTTCCTGTGTTCTGTCCTCAGGTATAATAGAGGCTGGTTTTATCATAAGGAGCACCGATTGTGGTTTATGAGAGTGACTAACATGGAGCCTCTTGTAAAGACAAGTGCATATGAGAGGGGTTCTTATATTTGTTTTGATCCAAACACATGGGAGACAATTCGGAAGGTTTGCTTGCCTTTGAAATTGTTATCCAATTGGTTACTCTTATTATCATCAATTAATTGACTAATTGACCATAAAAACTTTTGCAGGATAATTTTGTTGTTCATTATGACGTGTTGGAAAAGAGAACCACCTTACCACAACATTGACAAATATGCTCACCGTGTATATCTTCAGGTTACTTGTACTTTAGGCAGATGCACTTGCTTTTAGTTCTCTTGTTTGGTCTATTTAGGCGGCCATTGCAGCAATGTTGTTCTTGTTATTAGCTGTTGTAGTCTTTCTGTATCATTTATGAAATTAAGCATTGCATAACCTGTTAGTACAGTTCCTTTGCTTTTTCTTTGTTGATTTGAGTCGTAGTTTCATATAGATTTTCATGTTATTTCTCTGATTCTCCCTCAAGAATTTATGCAGTTTTCTTAATCCTGCTAATCTACCTTTGTTTATCATTTATAGTTGTCATAACCGTAGTAATCTTAGTATATTAATATTTTGTCACTGTTGTGTATTTTTTCCACACTTTATCAAATGCAATTCTGGAACTTGAAGGTTACTGTGTAGAAAACACTATAACAATACCCATTAAACTTTACAAATCAATAAACAATTTATACTCTTATTAATATGAACCTTACTTTCACGCACAAGGTCACAAGGATATGCTGGAACTGGTAGCACGATAATAACAATAGTAGAGGCAGTAATGCCCCTGATGAGGTTTGTACTTCTGTGTAAGCAGTTATTATCTCACGTTCGTGCTCTAGTTTGAGTTTAGAATGTTGTCACTATATGTTACTATAAATTCAGAAACAATATTTTACAAACTATTAGTTGCCTGCTATTGCCTACCATCACTCCATCAGAATATACTTTGCCTTTTCAGCCCTTTACTGACCATCAGGTCACAGGTCATTGCTGCGATAAATTTATAATGACCCTCATGGTGTGATTTGTTACTCATGTCACTTGTATGGTGTAGATTTTGTCTATAAATTTTGATGTTACTACAAATTTCCATTCTATCTATCTATCTATCTATCTATCTATCTATATTTTATGGTTTTTGGCCAAAGA
>MAYD01373037.1:0-12408 GCA_001909325.1 Ruellia speciosa
ATTTTTATGCGTAGATGGATACTGTGACATTACATCTTTAGTAGTAAAAGAAATTTATCATATCGGTTTCTATAGGTACAACAACCACTAAACGCGAATATCTCTATGTCGAACAGTATCCTACAATGCTCTTCTATGGGATCTTCATTGATTGTTTGACGCGCATATGGGGGTCTCATTGTGGGCTTTGTAGAGTACATATATTATTCTTTTGGACAAAAAAATCATTTTCAAATTTTTTAAATAAAAAAAAAAAAAAAAAATAGGGCGCACACGCCCTAACCGGTAGCTGGGCGTGTGGCCCCGGGTGTGACACACTCGAACCATGGTCTGGGCACATGGCGCCATGCGTCCATTGCTATGGCTGGGTGCGTGCACGGGGCACATGGCAGTTTGCGCCCCACCGCACGGCGGGGCGCAATCTATCATGCGCCTGGGGCTAGGCAGCGCGTCGATCGTGTTTTTCAACTTAATTTTTTCTCTTCTTCGGACAACTCTTCGCTATTCGATATTTTACGTCTTTCATGCTCAAAATAATGCAAATTCTATAACTTTTGAAGAGATTTAAACGAAACAGAGTAAGAAAGAGTGAAGGAAGAGGGATGGGAGTAATATAAGGGCCAAGGGCATTTTCATTTAAGGTGAGTCGACGTCTAGATAAAAGGGGTCGACGTTTAACAATATCCAAAGAAAAAGAGGGGAAATTTCATTTTTGGGTCCTGCTAGTTGGGCCTTTGTCTAATTTCCTTTGTCTAATTTCAGTTCCAATAGGCAGACTTGTTCAATTTTAGTCTCAATTTTTTTTCAATTGTACAATTTTAGTTCTATTTTGTACAATCGAAATTGTTAAAGTTAACGGCAACAATTGTTGCAATCAAAATGTTTATAATAAGGGAGATATCATTTTTTGTCCCACTAGATGGGTCTTCGTCCAATTTTAGTCCGAACAGACAGGAACTCATTTTTGTGTTATATCTGTTTTTTAAAATGTTACACTTTCTTTATTGGGTTGTTTTGAATTAATAGTTATATTTTCATTTTGGCAACCTTTTGATTCTACATTCTCTTTATTTTTACTAATACATTCTCCAATTCTATCTCCCTCCACTATTACTATACATTATTACTCATACTACTATAAATCTGTGCCCAAATTAAATGTAACATTTAAAAAGAGAAATGGAAGAAGTACTAAATATAAAAATCTAAAAGTTTGTCACAATTCAATTCATCGGTCAATTACCATAAAATAAAATAAAAATATCTAAATAACTTTTAAAATATACTTCCTCCATTTTTTTTACTCATTACACTTCACTTTTTTCACACATTTTAAGGATGATCATTTTTTTCAAAAATACCCTTGGCCCCACAACATAATAACAACCACACCACACACACAAAAAGTCAAACAGTGAGGTATATTCCAAAAATACCTTTCATTTCACCACAAAAACTTACCCAAAAAGGAAAGTGTAACCACTAAAAAACACCTAAAAAGGAAAGTGTAACGAGTAATTAAATACGGAGGAAGTATGTATTTAACTCTATTAAACTAGTAAGAAATTTAGTGGAAAAACTCATAAATTTTAAAATGGTTTGCGTACTCAATAATTTAAATTCAAAACTTTAATTAAGCTAAAACACTCGTTGATCAATATATACCTGGAAGAATATAAAATTATAGTATTTGTACCACATTAATATATACTACCTCCATTTTTTTTTGCACCAATTTGACTTTTGTACTATTCACACAATTTAGTTTGACTATCATTTGTGGCTTACATTTAAGAAAAAATATAGTCATGTGGGGACTTGTTAGATTCGTCTTAATGAGTAGATTTAAGATATCAACTTTATATATTTTTTAGCTATTAATAATTAACGATATTGATGGCTCCATTTATCCATACAACCTAATTAAAAATTATGTATCAGACGGCTCAAGCCCAAGCACGTGTCCAGTGGTTCATTGTCTACATAAATGGCCCATGAATACAAGACCGAACTTGACCCAGGTACGCCCCACTAAGCCCAAGACAAAGCGGCCTAGTGATTTCAACCCAATGAAGTCAAGACTTGCTTCAAAGGCCCACACGAAGTAGCCCAACTCGTGCCAACCCTAGACGGATTCAACCTACTAAAAATAGTGGGCAAACGGGTTCAACCTACTAAAAATAGTGGGCAAACCCTAGACGAGTTCAACCTACTAAAAATAGTGGGCAAGTCCTAGACTGTTTCAACTTCAACCCTCTATAAATAGCTGTGTGGAGGCTTGAAGAAGAGGAGACTTTTCGCTAGAGAGATTTTTAGCCAACAAAAAAAGGCAGATATTTTGCTAGAGAAGTGAGAAAATAGAGAGCTTATTGAGAGAGTTCGGAGAATTGTTCTTTGTACACACTTGAATTTCAAAATAAGACTGAATCATTTTGCCGCCGTGGATGTAGCCCTAATCTGGGTGAACCACGTAATTACTCGTGCTTTCTTTCTGTATGCTTTATTATATCTTCCTTGTTCTTACGTAAAACGATAATTTAAAGTGGTGTGGACCGCTCAAAATTTGTCCGCATAAGATATTATTAGTCAAAATTATGTATCGGCAAGCGTCTCTGGGAGAAGTGTAACAAAAATTAAAAAAATGAAGGAAGTATAATATTATATACTCCTAAAATTTAAAATTAAAAAAGTATATATATCACCCCTTCCACCCTATCCACCACCGCCATCACCACTTCTCCTCCTACCTCCCCCTTTCCGCTGCCCTTGAACGGCAGGTCGGCCATGCCGGACTGGTTAAACCAGCCCGGTGAAATGGCGGCACCCCCATTTCACTCCTTCATGCCGGGGGGTGGTCATGGGAGAGGGGGAAGGTAGGAGGGTAAGCGGCGGCAACAACTAGTGATAGATGAGGTGGAGGGGACGGACATAGTATCTCTTATATATATATATATATATATATATATTAATGTGGTACACATTCATATTTTTACATCCATACGGGTATATAATTTAAGTGAAGTCTCGAATTTTAATCATTGGGTATGCATACACCTTAAAACCTATAATAATTGACCACTGAACTGATTTATAACAAAATTTTAGATATTTATATTTAATATATATCATTAAAGTGAGTTTGGGTCTACAAAAATAATTTGATAGAATATAGATTTATATGTAAGTTGTCATTTCATAATTTTTTTTAAAAGAAACTCATCAACCAATGGGAAATTTCATTTTTAGTCCAACTAGATGGGTTTTTGTCTAATTTTAGTCTCGACATACGGGTTTGTCCAATTTTAGTCCCAACAATTATGGTCAATACGTGCATTAGTCAACAAAAGCTCACATGCACGTGACTTTGACAGTTTCCACATTCAACCGTCCAATATGGGATTAAAATTATACAATTGAAAAAAATTAGAACTAAAATTGGACAAGTCTATCTGTTTAGGACTGAAATTGGATGAAAGCCCAGTAAGATCAAAAATAAAATTTCTCATGTGGAAGAGTAAAGACAACAATTAGTTTGTACATTGTACTCGAAAAACAGACAAGTAAAATAAAAGAAGTAGAGCATCAACATTGGACATATCATCATCATTTAAGAAATTATTTAGACAATGTTGGATCATGTTGAATTTGCGAGCTGTGTTGTGTATATGCTACTGTAGTTCGACTTTGAAAATGGAAAATACTCCCGCAGTCACCCTAAACTCTTCTGAATGTTACGTTAATATCATTGTGTAGTCATAAATACAATTGTTATTTGTTAATCATATCACCCTAAAGCTTAGTTTAATTACCAATGTATACTTCAAAACATCAACAATACCTCTCATAAAAAATTAATCTCTAGTCAACTGTGAAGTCAAGTATGGTGTGCGGCAAAAACATTTGACTCAACTCATTAATTATTTAATTTAATTCTTCAAATTTAAATATTAATTTATCTGTTTCATAATAAAAAGATAATATCTTAATTTCACTAAATAATTTTATTGTCGATCGTCACTACTAAATCAAAAGTAATTGTTGGAACTTGAACGTTTTGACAAGATGTGGCTAGTGTCCCAAACACTGATTGTTGCTACAATTTTCTGCTAACTGGTTCAAAATTCAGAATAATGCATTTATGGAAAGAAATCTCAGACTTCTAGAAGTTTTCTAGACAAATCATCATATTAATTATTTTCACCTTTTGGATATGTTTTATTTTTTTGGAATAAGCAATGATCTATTTGTCTATTTGTGCCTTGCTCAAAGAAGTACAATATGTATGAAATAATGATTACAAAAGATTTCTTACTGATTTTGCTGCTAGGTGAATTTCAAAACTGAGGTTGCCATTATGCGTGATTTGATAGACTTTGAGGAGTGAAAGACATGAGTTTCAGAGAAAAATTTAGAGAAATTATAGCAAAATGTTAGTTAAGTTCTTGGCAATGATTTTTCATGGAAGGCATTCTTTATCGCCAAAGTTCTTGGGCACCTTTCACATTTATAATTTTGGTGCTAAGCCACAATCAAACATATTGAAGGAGGATTTCCGTGAATTTGTGTGTCAATTTGGCATGAGTTTGGACAGTTCAAGGTGACATTAAAGTTAATTTTTGGACCGTTCGAAACACAGTGAACACAATGCTTCCCAGATGGGTTCAGGTAATAGTTCACGAAACCCTGAGTCGTTGCATGAATACGTGGCAATCATGGCTTTTCATTCCAAACATCCGATACTTCCTCATATCTACACAACTACCCGCTGGTTCGACGCATATCTGTCTGGCATTCTCAAATTCTCTACCTATCTAAGAAACTTTATTTGTTGTGCTTAATCCAAAGTGCATGAAGCACCGGGGTAACACTGATGCGATTCATCGAATTCCAGTTTTTTTCCTATCACAAAAGAATGCTATATCAGCCCTTGCATTTGCATTGTCTTTCGTTTTTCCCTTTACATCCATTACAATGTTGAAAACATTCTCGAACACATTCTTCTTGATATGCATGACATCGAGGTTGTGGCGTATTATGCTGTCCTTCTAATACAGTAAGTCCCAAACTATGCTCTCTTTTTGCCATCCGCAAACTTTGCAAAGGATCTTATTTGTTACTTTTGCATCCTTTTCGGTGACCTTCAAATAACCAAAACATCAAGTTCATTTAGCGCATCTTGACCAAACATGATGTGTGGTGGAGGCCGGTCCTCAATAATGTCCTTTCTGAATCTCTTCTTGTCATGCCGATAAGGATCTTTTGTAGGTAGAAACCTTCGATGGCAATCAAACCATGATTGTTTGCAACCACCAGGCAAGTCCCACCCTGACATCATACCATAAGCTGGAAGATCGCCAATTGTCCACATCAATGCAGCTCTCATCATGAAGTTCTCCTTGCGCGAAGCATCATAGGTCTCAACACCAACATTCCATAAGTCATTCAACTCTTCTATCAACGGTTGGAGATACACATCAATCTTCTACTCAGGGTTAGCACCACCAAGTACTATAAGTGAAAGAAATAGGTATTCATCTTTCATACACATACTTGGAGGGAGATTGTATGTGTAATACCCCGTATTATTAAACCGGAATAATTAGACTAATTAAATTTAACCGGATTAATTTACCAGATTAATATGGCCTAATTTGAAATTTTGGGATTTATTCATTAATTAAGATAATAATTAATTTAAATCCAGTGGCGACATTTAGTAATCAGATAATTACAAATTTTATTAAGTATTTGGGCTGTACTCAATAAATTAAATCGTGCTAGAATGAAAATGAAATTGAAATCAAGAAATGAATCAAGACAAATTGAACATAAGGCAAATATGCGTAAATGTTGCGTAAGAGAAGGAAATATGCGTAAGTGGTAGAAGACGCGAAAGAGAGATGATGCGCAGAATGACTCGATCAAATGCGAAGGAAGGAAAATGGCTGGAACGCGTGGAAGATGCGTAAGTGATGCGTAATATGCGAAAGATGCATAAATGGCATAATATGCGAAAGTGCCCCCATATTCAAAGATGCGAAAATCCTTCCTTTCTATAAAGATGCGAAAATGTCCCTATTCCTTCCATATGCGCAAATGCCGTGCCAGACTTGAATTTATTTTATTCCATCCATTTTATTTTTACTGGAGACCAAACCCTATGTCTATAAATACCCTTCTCCAACCCCATTTTTAGGGTTGCCTCCACAGTGTTCACTATATTCTTCATTCCTCCATTTTTCCTTGCAAAATACTTTCTGCCATCTTATTCAAGCTGTGGAATTTCTTCTAAGCTACATCAACCTTTTCTCCATTACTCTTATTTATTGAGGTATATTCGTCTACCACATTGCTTTCATTTCTTTTAACTTGCAGACAGCACCATCATTCTCATATTCAGTTTGCACAACATGGTTTAATCTTGGATAGTTATGTGTTAACTCAACATGTTTTGGAGTTAATATAGTGTAGAAGCCCACTTAATATTTATGCTATCCACGTAATGAAGTAGGGAAACACATTATGACACTATCCACCATATTCATTTGGATTAAATTGCATATTTTATCTTGAATATTCTGATGAACACCATGAACTGGATGGACACCTTTGAAATCTGAACGTGAACAAGTTATTTTGCCTTGCATAATTTTTGAGTTCAAATCCATAATACTCCAAATATCTATACGTCATGGCACTGTGCACAACCAGACTTTAAATTAATTGCCTATGTATTATTCATGTACTGTTGTCTGCATTAAAATTTGGACTTAGACACAAATGATATTCATGCGCATAACGCATCTCTAAAGATGTGTAAAAGTGAGCATATGCGAAATTGCCATACCTTCACATGCGAAAATGATCAATGTCATCTTCAAAGTATGCGTAAGTTGCCCATTATTCAAGGATGCGAAAGTGCCCTCATAGGTCATAGTATGCATAAATGACCATGTCATTCAATTGATGCGAAAATGGTCATTCCTTAGGAGATGCGAAAGTCCCACTTTATCTATCATGGGCATTCAACCAATTCATTTTCACTGGACATATTCAATTTATTATCATTGGATTCATTCATTTCATATACTGAATAATTATTCACTGGACCACAATCAATTAATTAACTTGATCATTTAAACCCAATTAATTATCCATGAACATTTTCATTGTTCAAGTCTTTTAGACTAAATCATCCGGATAATTATTTAGGCTCTTCCGTTCATTAAGTTCGCGGTTTAGGATCGTTGTGATTGGAATTATTACTACAAGGCATTATCAAGACTGTTGATTAAGGTATGTATACATTTCATTGGGCAACCATAAGTCCCACTAAATCCTTAAAGTACCGAGTATTATTCGGTCAGGTAAATTTATATAATTCGCAAGTCAAGAATTATTTTTATTTATAAGTCTATCGCTGTTTTTATTTGTTTATATATGTTTATTTCCATAAACATATTTTTGTAGTTATTTGTATTGGTTATATCCTTGTCGGATATGGGTGTTATTACTTGTCATTCACTTGCATAATATACCTCGCATGTAATTTGGTATTCGCATGAAAAATACTAAGCCTACCAAATAACGATCAAGGCATACCAATATCCTTGTGTCGATTTGGGCTTGGCAAATACTAAGATTAATTATACGGTTAATAATTAAACCCTAACGCATTCTTTAAAATACGTAAGAACGTAAAGTGGAATTCGGAGTGGATCGGTTGGATGCTTTGGACTGATCACCCTAAGCTTTTGTTTCGGGATTTAGAGTAAAGTAATCTCTCTACTTCCTTTGTGTGTACCTTTCTACTCATCGGGGTTAGCTTCCCTTATATGAGGTTTGCCGGTAATTTAAGAATAGGTTGAGTGTGAACTGTTGAATGCGGTTCCTCTCTTTTAAAGTCGATTGAGACTACTTGGGCTATGTCGTGTCGATCGGGTGATTCCATCCACACATGGTTTAGTTGTTGATGTTGATTATTATTTTATCCACTCTAAGATGTCTTGATCCCCCTACTTGTGGAGCACGCTTAGTGGGGATTACCTGCGCTGTAACCCACGTGAGCACGCAACGGTAATGTCCTAAGTTGTGCTGCAACTAGTTGTGTGCGAGATAGACATTAACTATACATACCAATGTTGGTCAGCAGTTCCAAATGGATGTATGGCACCGCGTACCCGAAGTAACTGTGGACCCGGTGTTGCTTGTTGCATTATTCTGAGATCATTATTTTTAAATTGCTCATCGATTCTTGAAATCAAGCTCTGCCTTTCATTTTTGTAACTTATATCTGTTGCATTACTTTTAATTGACTCCGATGGTGGTATAATGGAAATATTACCTCGGCGTCTCATATTCACTTGTTGCATTTAATATGGATGTGTGTATTCCATACTTAGTCTCATGACTAACGATGCTATTATTGCATCTTCAGGTGAAGCAAACGTCCGTGAGGATATCCCTCCGACGAACTAAGGGATCAGACCAATACCCGAGGGTTGTAAGGTCGAGGGAACCTTTTGAGATTTATTTGACTATGTGTTTACTTTGTTTTCCTCGAACCTCATTTATTTATTGTTTTCAATTAAACGGCTTGTTCTGGTCGTGTCTCGGATGAGACTTTTATTTTCCGCACTCGTAGTTGTAATTGAACGTTTTAAATCTTCTATGGCAATTTGCTCTTTATTCCAAGTATGCTAAGCTGCGATCAGAGAGGACCGTGTTTCCTGAAATCCAGCGTACTCTGATAGGGTTAGATAATGTTTAGCCTGAACATTGAGCTTATATTGGGATTAGGCCCTAGATTCTGGTATAAGTTAAGTGTGGCGGTGACGTGTCCGGTTTATGGAAATCGGGGCGTTACAGTATGGCGTGACAATGACGGGCCAATATGAATATTGTTCCCTGATTGCCCGAACGGTTGAAAACCATTCATACAAAGTGCCAAACGCACATTTTGTTCTTCTGCTGCAAATGACGGGTGGCTGCAATTGAAATGCTTCCATGCTTCAGAATCATAGGGATGGCACGTATCATCAAGGTTCATATGTCTATGATCGACATGCCATCTCATGAAAGAATAAGTCTGAGAAGACACATACAGACGTTTTAAACCTGTGCATCAAAGGTAAATAAAACATATAACAAGAAGGAAACTTCTTCGCATTCTTTCCCAAGTATCGAGGCTTATCACAAAATTTACAGTGGTTTAACTCAGCATCTTCTTGCCAATACGACATACACCCCACCTGGAAACAATCGATCTTTTCAATTGGGAGACCTGGGCCTTAAATGAGTTTCTTCGTTTCATAGAAGTTATTCACGAAGCAGATCCTCCGGGCATCATATCTTGCACGCCTCTCGCCATGACACACCCATCGCTTAAAAAAGACAGTTGTTCGTGAAGCGAACGCCGGAATAGGGAACAAAACCCTTTGCGACGGAAAATTTCCGTCGCAAATTTCCTTCGCTAAAAGCATTCCCATTCCTTTTCCGTCACAAAAATCTTCGCACCAATTTTTTAAATTACAACCCATCTTTTTCTGGGTTGCAAAAACCATCACAATTTGCGACAGAATCAGTCTCCGTCGCAATTTTCGGTCGTAATTTTGCCTTTTTCTTGTAGTGTTGAAATCCCCCAACTTGTGTGTTGCTTTTTGTTAAATTTTTACTATGCAGAGCGTGTGTTCAAACATCATAAAAACACAAGATAAGTTGTCTGTTTGCATGTGCCTTCTTATTCTGCTGCATATATACATTGGTGTTCATACGATGTCCAAACACACGAGGAACTCTAAATTGGAATGGTATACATATTGAGAAATTTTATTAATCATAATTTAAGCCGATCTCGGGGACCAACAGTAATGTTAAATTTTTTTAAAAGTTAAATATAATTTTAATTATTAATTTTAATTTATAAATTAACCATTTAAATTTAATCATGATTCAAATTTAAACTTTAGATTTAAACACTAATTTAGTTTTATCAAACGAGTTTTAAATTTTTTGCACTATTGGTATCCGTTCACTCCGACTAATTCGATTGAACTAAGTAGGAATACATTAGAAGGCAATTAAACTCTCTCTTGCCGATCGTAAAATAATTATGTATTCAAGAACTTGAAGTCAATAAATTAATTAAGCCAGAATAATCCCTTATTAGTTCATCTATACCTTGTGATTTTACTATTACTCGGTCTGTTCCCGTTTAATTTTATACATATACATGCATTAAGTAATCTTATGAGTCCATTTAATTTCATGCCTCCGTAAATATTTTTTTTCCCTTATCTTCTCAGATGGCATGCAAAAACATAATGCCCAAAGATTATAACTAAGAAAAAGAAATTCCTCACATGCTGATCATTAATTTTAATAGGAAAAAACATGTGTAATTTATTTCTCAAGAGTCAAGACAGTACCATTTACCTCATAACAGTAAATCAGTAACATCAAAGAATTGTCACCTAATTAATTAATTCACATGAAAGGGGAAAAGAAAAGGCAAAAATAAAAGCTTGGTTGCTTGAACCAAACTCAGAAAAGGAATTAAAAGAAAGATGAAAATTACAGGAAAAAATGTCGTGAATGTATAATCCTATAGTACATATACATATTATATCAACATTTTTAATTATCTTCCAGAGTTGCAGTGGCCACACCAAACTTAAGCATCTGCTTAGGATAAGCCTCCTCCTGAGGTGGCGGTGGCGGTAAATTAACTGCGGCGAAGTTCTGCTGGGTGATGGAGGCGGTGCAGCGGCGTCCGCCTCTGCCAGGAATCCAGGTGCAGCCATTGGGCGCAGGCGGGCCGGTGGAGGAACCACGCTGCAGAGATGGCAGCAAAAGGGTTTGAGGGTACCGTCGAGGGCTCTCCTTCATCATCCATAGCTCTTCTTCCTCGTCAAGAATTCTGCTGGCTTCTCCACCCTCTATGCTCACTAACAAAATAAGGGTTACAAAGATGATCACTCTTTTCAAGTTGGACCCCATTTTTTTTTTTTATATATATTTGATTTTGGTAATTGGCAAATCGCAAATGGTTATGCAAGCAAGCAGATAATTTGAATTATTGATGTTGGGGTGTGAAGAAGGGAATGTGTACTCTGTATATATATATGTATGTAATGTAGGCAGGTATGCATGTAGGAAGGGAGGTGGACCTTGAAGTATTCAAGAATGGTTGGTTCTTGGGGAGTCCGGGGGGTTGGGGTCCGAGTGGTTGACCGGGATTGGGGAATGAGAAATTGAAATGGTCGGGGGCGGGGAGAATGGAAACCGCGACTTTGGGTATTGAGAAAACGGTAACGGTAGGATGCATCAGTGATGAGTAGCGCTTTTGGAAGACTGCACGACTTTCTTTTGGTTGGTTGATTTTTGGTTTTAATGGTAATATTCAAATTTCAAAGTTGAATATTCAAATCAATTATGCTAACGATTCGGGAATAGAATGACACCTTTTGTTTTGATTTTCAAGAAGAAATAATAATAATAAAAAACACCTTAAAGCTTTGAAATAACGTTGGATTATATTAAATTAGGTTCTTGTTTTTTGTTACGCGTCAAGCATGACCCAGTATAAAAAACAGTAAGTAGCAGTTAGTATGAATAAAAGTAATAACAACTAATACATGAATTTTATTAAGTAATAAATTATTTATATTTATATATATTAATTATAAAATATTTTTATAACCCATGAAATGATAGTTTGATAGTTAAAATTGTAAATATAAAAAGTTTATAAGTTATCGGTCATGCGTTCTCAAATTCTTCCTCAAATATGTCACTTATATCTATCTATTTAGATATCTGTGTATCTATATACTTTATCCGTATTTAATTACTCGTTACACTTTTCTTTTTGAGTGTTTTTTTAGTGGTTACACTTTCCTTTTTGGGTAAATTTTTGTGGTGAAATGAATGGTATTTTTGGAAAAAATGATCCTCCTTAAAATGCGTGAAAATGTGAAGTGTAATGAGTAAAAAAGAATGGAGGAAGTATATAGGATACATAGACAAATTTGAAATTCTATATTCTAGACAGAACATGATGGCTATTATAGATGGTGAAAAAATAATCTATATCTATCTATTTATCTATATATATAGACATATATATATATATATATATATTTAAAGGGGAGAGAGAAACTTTCCCCAATTTCAATTGATTTTCCCATGCTCTAATTTTGTGTCATATGGTATTTCAATTTGGACTCTCTATGTTACGTGGCATCTTTTTTTCTATTTATGTAAATAAATTAATTCTATCCCCCTCTCTTTCTCCTCACATTAATTCTTATATTTAATCCTTCACTCGTTTCAAGAAATATGTTATGTTCGAGTGTGACATGATAATTAAAAAAAATATAGATTTAGAAATTTTATTAGTAGAAGTGA
>MAYD01373040.1:0-11456 GCA_001909325.1 Ruellia speciosa
TAATACTTACAAAGTCCAAAAACTTGAAAACTTGCTAACATGAATGTGCTCAACATGTCTCTTCTTTATTAAAGGAGTTCGATGCTTTTTTATGATATAGTATGAACCTGAAAATAAAAAAGAAATGCTTGTTTCTTAAAAGGGTCTTTATTTTCCTAATAATTAATTTGCTGTATCATATCTTGCATAAAATAGGTTGGTATGCTTTTATGTGTTAGTTTCTTCTGTCCTGGACAGTGGCATCTCGGCCTTTTGATGGTAGCAAGATGAATATTTCGTTCCGACTTGGGATGCTCTTTTTATTCTCATTCATTCTTTTTCAGTCCTTTTGAAGATAATATTAATAATTTCTTCTCCTATGTTTGTATCATTGAAAATATTTTGGGTCACCTAATGGGAGGTGTGATACTCAACAAGTAACAGGCAAATGACTCATTTTAAGCTAGGACTACAAAAAAGAAATAATTGGTATGCTGTGTTTTAAGTTTTAACTGTGAAGCAAAATAGAAGATCTCTTTTCATTTTTAATGTTCTTGCTTTCTTAGTAGCCTTCCTTATAAACTTAAAAAACCATTTTATAACTGTGTAAGCAGATAGTGCTCATTATCCATTCGAAATTTGTTTCTTTTCTTTGAATGTGTCAGGTTGTTACTAAATTATCTGCTACATTCCCAAAAGATGAGGACGCACCTCCTGGTGGAGTTGATGACATGACTAAACTGTCCTACTTGCATGAACCTGGAGTGTTATGTAACTTGGCAGCCAGATACCAACTAAATGAAATTTATGTAAGATAATTAAAATATTCATCCCAATTTGTGTTTGATCAAATTCCTCCTGGAAACCCAAATATGAATCTCTTTGGCTTGTGGGGACTATTTTTCTATACAGACTTATACAGGAGGCATACTTATTGCCATTAACCCGTTTCAAAAGCTTCCACACTTGTATGATGCCCACATGATGCAGCAATACAAGGGTGCACCATTTGGGGAGCTGAGTCCTCACGTGTTTGCTATTGCAGATATTGCTTATAGGTGATATTAAATACACAAATATGTATATTTTATCAGTACATTATTTAATACAGCATTTGAACTATATCTAAGAGTGATAAGTTGAATTAGGGCAATGGTCAATGAGGAAAGGAGTAACTCAATATTGGTAAGTGGAGAAAGTGGTGCTGGTAAAACAGAAACCACTAAGATGCTTATGCAGTACCTCGCCTATTTGGGAGGCCGCAAAAAAACTGAAGGGCGGACAGTTGAACAACAAGTTCTGGAGGTAATATAGTTGAGATTTGAGAACTTGAATTTTAGCAAATATACTTCATAGCAAAAAATCTAATTAGCATTGTTGGATAAACTTGATACTAATAAAAACTTATAGATAATAAAGTGTTGGAGATGCATCACCAATTTAATGTTCTGATACAAGATTCTATTTCTGATCAACTATTGTCTGAAATATTTGGCTAATTTCCTTGCCGTACGACTACTGTAACTCAAAGTCATATACAAAGAAATCAAACAACGTAGAACAATTTTTTAAAATATTCATGACAATCTGAATATCTATATAAACTGTCTTCCTTATTGTTATCAGAAATAAAGATGGAAAACGTATATTACTTCATATCACAAGGGTGTACAACAAAAATGAATGTATACACAGATACATATGCCTAACTAAGGAAAGATAATCAAGACAATTAATTTAAAGAATATTTATCCTATGATTACTCAATCACAATCAATCATAATCTCTAACACACCCCTCAAGTTGGGGCATAGATGTTAATCATCCCCAACTTGTTACATTAGCAGTCCACTTGACCCCATTCAATGATTTGGTGAAAAGATCTGCCACTTGATCACCAGTTTTCACAAACGCAGTGGATATAGGCCTCGCTGTATCTTTTCATGAATAAAGTGGCAATCTACTTCTACATGCTATGTACGCTCGTGGAAAACAGGATAAGATGCATTGTGTAATGCAGCTTGATTTTCACTCCATAATTTTGCTGGAGCTGGAGCCTTGAAACTTAGTTCATTCATAAACTGATATATCCACATTATCTCACATGTAGCATGTGCCATAGCCCTATATTCAGACAGGACGGTTTACTTTTTACTTTTCCATGACACCCATTTTCCACACAAATACACAATAACCACAAGTGGATTTATGGCCAGTCTTAGATCCTACCTAATTAGCATCTGCAAAACATTCAATCCTAGCATGCCCATGATTTTGAAATACAATTCGACGTTGTGGAGACCCTTTTAAGTATTGTAGAATATGTTCAACAGCAGCCTAATGGTCAACTAGTGAAGATGCCATGCATTGACTTACAACACTCACAGAATAAGCAATGTCGGGGTGTGCTACAGCCAAATAGTTTAAGCAATGTTGGGGTGTGCTACACTTCCGTAACAACAATGCCATCCACGTAGATGCGAAAAACAGTACCACACCTGTAGCAGTGCACTTAAAGAAGACTGGGTGATCAGGTTTTCCTTTTGTATCCCAAATTGCTCAAGTGCTTGACTAAATTTTCCAAAGCAAGCACAGGGGCTTTGTTTGAGACCATATAAAGATTTTTCATAGTCAGCCCACCTTCCTAGATTCCCCTGACCAATGACCAACAAACCCAGGAGGTTGCTTCATATAAACTTTCTCCTGTAAATCACCATGCAAAAAGGAATTTTTAATATCAAGATGATAAAGGGGCCACTCATGCATGGCAGCTAAGGATATAAGTAACCAGACAGATGTCAACTTAGCCACGGGAAAGAAAGTGTCGGAATGATCAACATCATAAGTTTGGGCATAGCCCTTTGCCACAAATCGAGCCTTTAACCTGGCAACAGACCCATCAGAATTGACTTTGATGGCAAAGACCCACTTGAAACCGATCCGTTTCTTCCCCACAGGCAAGTCAACCAAACCCCTAGTACCATTGAGGTCCGAAGCCTTCATTTCCTCTATCATAGCATTGCACCACCCCAGGTTGGGAAGAGTATTGTGAATAGTTTTTGGTAGGGGTACAAGTCTATGAAAGCAACAAAAAAGCATGAAGTGATAACTTGAGCACACAAAAACAAAAGAAGAAATTGGATAAGTGCATTGTCTTGTACCTTTACAAAGAGCGAAGGGTGGGTCATTGCTAGATCTGTTTACGAAGAAACTTGTTCAAGACATGTGTGAGGTGTTAGTTCCACAGTTAGGTCTTCCACAGTTAGGTCTTATGGAAGATTAGGAGTAGGAGGTGTTGGACATTGCATGCCTTGACGAGAATAAACCTTAGGAAAAAGCTCAAGTAAACAACCACCTCTTCATGGAGCATGGTACGGTGAAATAGGGGAGGTGATCGTGTAGACTAAGACGTCATCATCCTCACCCTATGATGGGGAGAATGGAGTATGCTCATGGAATGAGATATTGATTGAGACTAAGAGAATGGAGTATGCTCATGGAATGAGATATTGATTGAGACTAAGGGCCTATTTGGCAACTAGCTATTAGCTGATAACGGTTAGTTGGTTGGATTAGCGGATAGCTGATTCAATTAGTTGGTTTGACTAATAGCTGTTTGTAAAAAAGTGTTTGGTAAAATAGTTGTTTGTTATATAAATATGAAAAAAATTGCAAAAAAATATATTGAAAAGCTAAAAGCTATTCTGAAAAGTTGGGGTAGGCGGCTTTTCAAAAATAGTCTTTTGAAGCCTAATAAGCTAATTTGAAAAGTTATTTACCAAACGCTAAAATTAGCTTTTTGACTCAGTCAAATAGCCAAAAGCTGTTTGAAAAGCTAATTACCAAACACCCTCTAAATAGCGTCCAAGAGATGGGTAATAGCACACATATCCCTTTTGAACACGAGAATACCCCAATAATAAACACTTTAGTGATTTTGGATCTAACTTAGTGAGATGAGGCCGAACATCTTGAGCAAAGCAAGTACACCCACAGATTTTTGGTGAAAGAGGAAATAAATGCTTATTTGGAAATAAACTTTGAAAGGGACTCTTACCATTCAAGACAGAGGAGGGCACATGCGTAATCAAGAAACATGTAGTCGAAACAACATCAGCCCACAAATGTTTTGGTACATGCATTTGGAACAACAAAGCACAAGCAATTTCAAGTAAGTGACAATTCTTATGTTCAGCAACCCCATTTTAAGCTGGTGTGTCTACACAAGAGGATGAATGATCCCATTGCTATTCAGATAAGACACAAATTGGTCAGAGAAGTATTCTTTGGCATTATCACTGCAAAGCATACAAATAGGGACATGAAATTGAGTTTTAATTTCGGTGCAAAAAGTACAAAAAAATGGTAATTCTGAACAGTTTTCCACAGAATATAACCACTTCATATGTGAATAATCATCAATATATTTTACAATATACTTGAATCCTCTTTTGGACACAATTTGATAAGGTCCCCAAACATTCAAGTGAACTAACTCAAAGGGAGCTCTAGCTTGTTTATTGGCTCAAGGATTTAAACTAACATGATGGTGTTTGGCGAACTCACAAGACTCACAATTTAAGACGACACATTTTGAAAATGAGGATAAAGTTTCTTCGAAGGAGGAAGTGACAGATGTTCAAATGACAATAGACTTCAAAGGGAGTACCCATGCTAAGACAAGAAATGGCTTTTTGATAGAAGTATCAAGAATGTACAAACCACCAGACTCATGTACTCTAACAATAGTGATGGTACCAAACCCAATTGCTTGTGCAGTTGGATGGAGGGGAGCTAGACAAATGAGATTTGTATGTTGAAAAAAGCTAAGGTTACGTGTCATGCGATCAGTGGCAGCTGAGTCGATGACCCACTTGGGAGAGGATGTAACGAGACATGTGTTGGCATTACCTGAGTTAGAAATGGTGGTGACAAAGTTTGAAGAATGCTGGAGTGACTTTAGATATTGGGAAAACTTGGCAAACTCATCTGCGGAAACTGTAATCATCTCTTTGGATATAACATCCGTTGAGGCTACATACGCCGATTAATTCCCTTGTCTTTGATTCTTTCAATTTCCTGCAGTTGTTCTTCATATGCCCAGGTTTGTTCCAATAGTGGCATATGATACCTGAATTTGATACTTGAATCTCCCTGTTGTTGCCTCGAAATGGCTGCCTTTTTTATTCACCCTGGCTTACCAATGCACTGTTGGATAGTAGTGGTTGAGAACTCTCTGTCTGAAGTACCCGTGAAAAGGTATCCCGTAGAGATGAGATTTCAGTACTAGAAAGAACTTGAGATTTGGCTGTATCAAATTCAGACGGTAGGCCTGCCAGGAAGCTTATGATTGCCATTTGTTCCCACTGCTGCTGTTGCACCTTAACGTCTGCACTACATGGCATTAACTCATTGAGTTCTTCATATGTCCTTTTGAATTCCATGAAATATTGTATAAGAGGTTTATCAGCTTTCTCAGTCTGATAAAAAGGCTTGGATACATCATATATTCGTGTAACATTGTCTTTGCCAGAATACAAGAATTCCAATACTGTATCAAATCCTTAACAGCCTCACAGTGGCTAATCAAACCACACACATCACTCTCAATCGAATTACGAATCTGCAAAAATAACCTGGCATCTTCCCGCAACCATATTTTCCGCTCTTTCGCATCCTTGGGTGGATCTTCAGTCATATGATCATCTTTATCAATACTTTGCATATATAGCTTGATGGTGTTGCTCCACTTCAAGCAATTATATCTCTAAGTTTATGCTCTGTGGTCTTTGAAGTGATAGGAATCATCTCCGACACAACCACTGATTTGTTTTCCCTCATATTTAACACAAAACAGGGGAAAAGAAACGCTGAACAGAGTTAAAATGGAGAATTCTCACCAACAGGAAGAATGAGAAATCTGCCAGAACACTCAAATGTATGAACATGTACCAAACAGAGAATTCTCACGATTCTAACCCTAATGGCTTTGATACCATGTTATCAGAAGTAAAGATGGAAAACGTATATTACATCATATCACAATGGTGTACAACTACAATTAGTATATTCAAAAATACATATGCCTAACTAAGGAAAGATAATCAAGACAATTAAAGGAAAGAATATTATTCTGTAATTACTCATTCACAATCAATCATAATGTCTAACACTTATATTAGGAATGTTGAAAAGAAAAAGATCTAGTTTTTCACTAAACATCAGTAAAACATTGTACCATTTATAGGACATTATTAGTTTATTACAATGGTAAATACGAAAATAAAATAAAATCATATGGAAAATATTATCCTACCAAAACACTAGAATATATATTAGGAAATAATAATATCAAATATTTTATTTTAAATATAAATCTTCAACCCTCCCCCTCAAGTTGAACTCGGATAAAAGAGATCAACTTGCAATGCCAAAACACACCCAAGACACTTGCAGAGAGGACTTCACACAAGAGAGAGAATGACATGAGATATTAGTGGTGGCAACAACTCAAGATCCTTCAAACCCAAACTACATTGAAGTGGTGGTGGCTAAATCTCAACCGCCCTGAGAAAACTATGTGAAGAGAAACGTGCAGCGAATATACTATTGAGTGGAAGAGAAAACACACAAACAGAGACACCATGTGGAGAGAAGGTTAAAGTATTAAAGATGTATTATGTTTAGAGTACATTATTACAATGGTAAATAAGGAAATAAAATAAAATCAAATTTAAAATACTATCCTATCATAACTCTAGAATCTGGAATAGTAAAGAAATGATCAAATAAACTATTCTAAATGTATTTTAACATTTATTGAGGAATAATATGTTGACTTCCTAAAGTTGAAGTGCTATTATAGAAATTTGACACTTGGAAAAATCAAAAGGATTTGTGCTCCGCAAAGCCTTTTATCTTCTTTAATTGCTTTAACTATAACCAGCTTTATGCCATTGATGTGATTTTCATGTATAAATTCCGTACTTGATGGTTTATCTCAAACTTTGTTCAATGCAGTCCAACCCTGTACTTGAAGCATTTGGAAATGCCAAAACTGTCAGAAATAACAATTCAAGGTGAAGTCTTTTGACTTGTTTACATGCAACTGATGGCAGTATAATGAACTGTAGCCTGTAATCTTAATTAATAAGTAACTTGCGATCATGCAGTCGCTTTGGTAAATTCGTAGAAATTCAGTTTGATAAGCATGGACGAATAAGTGGAGCAGCCATTCGAACATATCTTCTTGAAAGATCTCGTGTATGCCAAATTTCAGACCCTGAACGGAATTATCACTGTTTCTACCTTCTTTGTGCAGCGCCACAGGAGGTAACTACACTAATACCAAACTTCTGTATTAGCACATTTTTCAGATTAATATCTTCAGAGATGTTTTATCTTATCAGGAAATTGAGAAGTACAAGCTTGGACCTGCGAAAACGTTTCGTTATCTCAATCAATCTAATTGTATTGAACTTGTTGGTATAAATGATGCTCATGAATATTTGGCTACAAGGAGGGCAATGGATGTGGTTGGAATAAGTCAAAAGGATCAGGTACAATTTCAATGCTTGTATCTTCAGGATGTCATGCAGTACTCTTTCTTGGGTTGCTTAAATTTCCCTCACTCTTCAGGATGCAATTTTCAGAGTAGTGGCAGCTATTCTCCATCTTGGTAACCTTGATTTTTCTAAGGGGAAGGAAATTGATTCTTCAGTTCTCAAGGATGACAAGTCAAAGTTCCATCTTAAGACTGTGGCAGAGCTTCTCATGTATGATTGAAGCTCTTTTTTAGCCATTCATGTATTTAAAAATCTTACTAGCTTGTAATTGTATTTTTTATTTTTATTTTATCATTCATTACTAGGTGTGATCCTGTTGCACTGGAAGATGCATTACTGAAGCGTGTGATGGTCACTCCGGAAGAAGTTATTAAGAGAAGTCTTGATCCGACTGCTGCCACCGTTAGTAGGGACGGATTAGCCAAGACAATATATTCTCGATTGTTTGATTGGTACGATATTGTGTTGGTGATAGCTTTGACTTATTTGCATATCTAGTTATCATTTTCTTACCTGAGATTGTCAATTATTTATTCGTTCAGGTTGGTTGACAAGCTAAACAACTCGATTGGGCAAGATCCAAATTCTAAATGTCTAATTGGTGTCCTTGATATTTATGGTTTTGAAAGCTTCAAGACTAATAGGTGAGAATAGGTTGCTAACTCTCATGAAGATATGTTGCGCTGACACTTTTATTGGAGCCTGAACTAACCAATAATTTGATGTGATTAGTTTTGAACAGTTTTGTATTAACTATACCAATGAAAAGCTACAGCAACATTTTAATCAGGTATTTACAGATATATTTGGAACGATTGCAAAATCATTATTCAAACCCAATACTGAAATTCCATAAATCCTTTCTTCAGCATGTTTTCAAGATGGAGCAGGAGGAATACGAAAAAGAAGCGATTGACTGGAGCTACATAGAATTTGTTGATAACCAAGATGTCCTTGATCTTATTGAAAAGGTTGCTTCATATAAGCATATATTGCTTTTTGGGAGATGTTTAGTTATTGGTCATGCCATATGGAAGCTTCAATTGGGAATGATATAACGTTGAAACATAGTAGTCCAATTTCAGGTTGATTCCAGGACTCTTAATGTAGAAAAATTGCTAGGAATACCAGTTAGTCATCACTCCAATTCCTCAACTCTGATTTGGTATATGGTGGAGCACAAGTGATTGTTTTATTTATTGTTACAGTTTATTCCTTTTCTTCTTCTGGACCTGTATAGAGAAGTTAATCTTTCAATGACTCTAGCAATATCTTTAAGTTTAGAAAATAGGCACACCATTGAATATTAAGCTCTGCGATCGTTCTTTCAAATCCTGGTTCATACTTAATTTTCTTTTTTTCTTTTTAACTATATGAATAATTGATTCTTCATATGATGCAATATTTATGCAAATTCTCTCTGTTCTTTGCAGAAACCTGGAGGTATCATTGCTCTTCTTGATGAGGCCTGGTAATGGGTTTTACTTATCTGTTTGAACTTTGAAGTTAGCTTGCTGGGGAATGTTGGTTCAATTCGCATATGACATGGCTCGATTTCCTTTTATGTTTTCCAGTATGTTTCCCAAGTCAACACATGAAACATTCTCCCAAAAGCTTTATCAGACATTTAAATCCCACAAACGCTTTATCAAACCAAAATTGTCCCGGACAGATTTTACCATTGCTCATTATGCTGGAGAGGTAACTAGAATATGTTTTGTTGTGAAACCAATTACCTTTAACTTGGGTTCAATTGAATGGAACATGTCATTCTATTGGCCCCGTCCAGGTTCTATACCAGTCAGATCAATTTCTGGATAAAAATAAAGATTACGTTGTTCCTGAACATCAAGATTTGTTAGGTAGCTCCAAATGCTCTTTCGTAGCTGAATTATTTCCTCCACTCGCTGAAGAGACAAACAAATCTTCAACTAAGTCTTCTAAGTTTTCATCTATAGGGTCTCGGTTTAAGGTATTTCTATTTTCTTCATTGTCGTGTCCTTGCATATATAATTTTTTGAGCAATACTCTATAGAAGTTTCATATGATGAACCTTTAAGGTTTATATGATCCATTTTCATTTTTGTACAGACACAACTCCAACAATTAATGGAAACACTTAATTCTACTCAGCCTCACTACATTAGATGTGTGAAGCCTAATAATCTCCTCAAGCCTGCTATTTTTGAGAATGTCAACATATTGCAGCAACTACGTTGTGGTGTAAGTGCAGATGAATCGTGGCAGTTAGATTCTTCCTCAGCTGACAATTTGTTGAGTTCACAGTCATGTAATTTTCCGTCCTTTTGTGTAATGCAGGGTGTCTTAGAAGCAATTAGGATCAGTTGTGCTGGTTATCCTACTCGTAAGACATTCTATGAATTTCTTCACAGGTTCGGTCTTCTTGCTCCAGAGGTCATGGAAGGAAAGTAAGTGTGATTCTATATTATTATTTCATTCTTGTTAGTCTAATAATTTCTAAAATAAACTTACATATTACTGTAATGTGAGTAGTTTTGATGAAAAAACTGCCTGCAAAAAGATTCTGGAGAAGATGAACCTTACTGGAGCACAGGTACTTTGACTTTATTTGTCCTGCTTCTAGAGAAAATTGATTGATTCTCGAGTTCCAACCATTGCAACATCTTTTTATGAATTTGTTTTCAATGCAAATCTTTCGTTGATTGAGGACCAGAATTACAAAATTCAACAAGCAGCTTCACTTTCATTTTCTTTTAAGTTAAACTGATCCAAACTAGTTGTGGCTTTTTATCAAAATATCATTAGATATGAAACAAATTGGATTAACTATATATGTGTGTCACATATGCACACCTTTTTCCCTTAATTAGTCATGTTTGGATGTCTGATAGATGAACTGGTTACAATGGCTTTAAGCTCTGCAGTTCAGTACTCTGCTAGTTGCCTTTATGAGTTTTGACATTGTGTGGTTAAGTATTACATGTATCGTGATTGCAGTCAGGAAAAACAAAGGTCTTCCTAAGAGCTGGTCAAATGGCTGAATTAGATGCTCACAGAGCCCAAAAACTTAGTAATGCAGCAAAGACAATTCAAAGAAAGATGAGAACATATATTGCACGGAAACACTTTCTTGCTTTGCAGCAGGCAGCAATTCGTATGCAATCTGCGTGCAGAGGTTTGTTGAATATATTTTGGCCTGTCAATCATTAGCTAAGTCAAACCTCTCGTATGTTATCCCTTTGTCAATGTCTCTGTGGAAACAATTCATGCTTTCGTGTTGGCTTATATTATCCACACCATACTTCATAGTTCATTTAGACTCACCTTTCCTTTTCCTTTGCTCTTTAGGAATGCTTGCTTGCAAGTTATACGACAATTTGAAAAGGGAGGCAGCTTCTCTGAAAATTCAGACAAGATATAGAGGCCACCTGTCCAGGAAGAATTATTCTGTACTCAAATATTCTGTAATTGTACTGCAAACTGGGATGCGAGTGATGGCTGCCTGCAATGAGTTTAGATATAGGAAACGAAGTAAAGCAGCAACTATTATACAGGTGATTAAGCTGTTCACTTGCCAAAATTTTTTAAGTTGGTTGGGTGTTCTTTCTATAATGTGGAAATTCTCAGGCTCGCTGGCGATGTCATAGAGATTATACATTTTACAAGAAACTCAAATATGCATCAATCAAGGCCCAATGCAGGTGGAGGGGAAAGCTTGCTAGGAGAGAGCTTCGGAAACTGAAAATGGTAGGCACTTTCGTTCTTAAGCTTCTGAAAGGCTATCTGTTATTAATCTATGCATTAGCAGCTCAACAGCCTGCAACAGTGGGGTCTTAAGTCTGATTATTTTCTTTCTATGGAAAGTTGTATTTAAAAATGTGTTTTTATTATTCTTTAAAATATACTATTTTTATTCCAAGATTGGGGAAG
>MAYD01373065.1:0-13270 GCA_001909325.1 Ruellia speciosa
ATGAAGTCCTTTTCTTCCTATTTCTATACAAACCTATGTCAACAAGATGAATCTTTCTTTTCTGATAGTTATCCTATAAAAATTTTCAATGAATATTATATAAATATTAAAAAATATATATATATATATTTTTTTTAATTAGATTTGTCAATAATTTCATTTATTATTAAAAAAATTAAATTTTAAATTCTTATGTGATCGAAAGTGAAGCATTATCTGTCAAATGACCTATTAACTGTTATGTTTAACAAACATATTCGGATGGAACTATTTTTAACACACATGGGACTAAAATTGAAGTAGATTCAAATTGCGAGACTAAAATTATAAGAAGTATAAACCCTAAAACTAAAATTGAACATTTTGAATCTGATGGAACCATTTTTGTTATTTAATCTTGTTACGACTATGAAGTTTTAAACACTAAAGGATGAAAATAAAAGATAAAGTATAAAAATGGGATTTCTTTATTCAATGCCTTCCATTTGTTTGATCACATTCTTTATAGCTCCGCTCGGCGATGGTCTTAAGACTGTCATTCCCCGGAATCTCGCCTCATCATGATTTCTGCCACCTTCCATTCTAGGCTTGGTTCCATCTGCTAAATCAGTTCCTAAAACTTATTAGCTGAGGAAGTCGGGCTATCTATTTCACTCGAAAGACGTGGACCAACATATGCACCTAATACTTTATGTTAGAAGACCATTTTCGATCGACTTGATGAAAGTACTTCCAACTTTTTAACCGAGAATCAATAATTGAATAAGTCATGTTTGGGCTTTGGCTAGGCCCACTAATCCTTAGCGTTTAATATGAACACCTGCTGATGTCATTGTTGTACTTCATGTTTTACGAGATTTGCAGATCATGATGAGATTATTTCCCTTTAACCTCGCATCGCTTCCTTAATCTCCGCTTCACATGCATCCTTCCAACTTCCTCCCCCCTTCTTCTCCTTCCCCAATCTTCCTGTACGGCAACCCTAATCAGTTCCTTCCTATAATCTACCCATCTCAATGGCTCTTTGCCCAAGAGCTTCTCCAAACATCATTCTTCCCTTCGCCCAAGTGCTTCTCCAGGAATCATTCTTCCTTTCGCCCATGTTCAGAAACTCCCTAGTCCTATTTTGGACCCAGATGACAATACTCAGGGTCTTATCAATCAACAACTGCCTCCCTCCAATCATTCGGTTTGGTTTTTTGTCCAAGGCCTATTCGGTCTCAAATACTTGGCCTCGGTCCCCCATTCCAAGTTTTCGAGGACTAGTTTGCACATCTAGAGCCATCATGCAAATCCGATTGAGAAAAATGGGGTATCTATCCTTCGCTAAAACTCACAATGAGTACATTCCCTACTTCCCACTATTATTGATACTTTAATTGGGTTAAAAAGTGTACATTTAAAAAATATTGAGGTATTTTATTATTACGTTGAATATTGGCCAATATAATTGAAAATATTATCTTTCACGAATATAAATGCAAAAGAAAAAATAAAAAGTTAAGGGGCAAGTGCAAAAATTTATAATTTAAGAAGATATGCACCATGATAAAAAGTTTGGTGGTATTTTTCCCTGGGCCAAATAAGTTGGTTGATATGTCTTGACATACTGAGAGTGCTCACAGCTCGCATCTGCACCCTACGAAATATGAAATGCATATTCGACGATGGGGATATAATATTCAGTAATGGGATATTATCATTCAACAACAGAGTGTACATAGTTCAACAATTAGTGTGTTCACAATTTTGTAGTTTCTGTCTGTACATGCAATAACAATTATTCTCTTTCAGGCCTGCTATTAACATAGAATTATCCCCAATACACTTTGGGCCCACTAAAATTTTAGTTAAACAAAAACTTACTTTAATAAAATCATTGGGCCTATATTCAATTAATTAAACAATAATGAAAAAATAATCATGATTAGGCATGAGCACAACCATTTATGGGGTGAAACAGACTAATAATAAATATTTAGCCCAAAACCTTTGGGCTCAGGCTGAAATATGTGGGCTCCTCTAGTGAATTAAATAAAATAATCCGAGGCCCATTTGTGTGCATTGTGATGGGAATTTGAATATATATATATAACAATATGATAATAAAAAATATCATATGCTCTAAAGCAAAAGTAAATTAAATTTTATGAATTATGATTTTTATGTGAAAAGGAATAATACTATTGTTGGACCACATTAGAAAGTGAAATCTAATTAGACTGATGTACTTTGGGCTTCAACAGTTGTGCTTGTCTCGATTATAACCATCATGTTTGGTCCTGCAAAGGAAACATGTTTTGCAAGAAAAGTAAACCACCCAATTATTTAGATGGGATCCCTATTTTCAAATTATTCATATAATCACATCTTAAATGCTTCAAATTATATTTTTAACTTTTAAAATATTAAATTTTCAGTATGTGTAAATGTAGAAATATGCTTGGTGAGATATGGGGCATGAATTATTTGGAGATAAAAAGTATAGCTTTATACACTAATTATCATTCTAGCTTTGTTCAAGGGAAAAACAAATAAAACAAATAAAAATAAAAAGGTGCTTTTGTTGCCTGTGTCTAATGATGTAATAATTACCTTACCTACTGAGAAAGTGAAGTGACTTCTCCTCTCCAGTGCTTTAATTACATTGCGAATTTATTAAAATAATTGAATTCAGCCATATTTATTCACACATTTCTTGCTACCAATCAAATTTCCAACAACCCCCAAAGCAACATTTATTAATTCTACGTACTTATTTTTTTCAAATCTTTTTTTTTGAAATAAACGTTTATCTTCTTTTCTTTTGAAAAAAATGTATATAGCCATTTTGAATGTAATTATACAAGTACGGGAAAATTTGAATTTGAGACATCCGATACCCAAAGTGTAGCTAAACTATTACCTCATTCTTGTTTTTGTCTTCAAGAAAATTCAAATTGTCGCAATAAAATATTGTATTTAATGATAATGTATTAATATTGTCCCTATAAATATATAATTGATTTTTTTATAAGAGAAAATAAATAGATAAAATTTGTGTAGCTTTTATTAATTTATATATATAGTTTTGTAATGTTGGGTCCCCTGGTTTGAAGTGTTCATGAGTACATATATCTAGCTATAAATTATAGCCTAATTATGTTGTCACTGCTTTTCACTCCACATCACATGTTACTTCCATTTAATTGTATTGGGCACACTAAACTTAGGCCATGTTTCAGATAGAAAAAACAAATCTCTTAACCTTAAAAAAAATCACTTAAAAATGTAAATGTTTGAAATAGGTGGGGACAAAAAGAATTGTTTTGACCATTCAAAAGGATGTATTTCATACTTTCAAGGAAAACTTTTCAAGGAATTGCGCATGCATGATGGAGCAATTTATGTTAGCAATTATATATATATATATGTGTGTGTGTGTGTGAGAGAGAGAGAGAGAGAGAGAGTACAGGAGATTAGGGTTCAACAATAAATATACGAATCCCATCCACTTTTTACCCGCTTGACTAAAAAAATTTGGATTTGAGTTTTCGACTTTTGATATATTTAGAGTCAGGTATAGATTAGTGGGGCTGGGATGAGCCAAAAATACGATGAGCCGATGAAATAGCTGTAATTGAGTAGACTGATGCCACACTAGATGTTATGTTACCTCATTTTGAATTCGAGAGATCGCGTAATGATGATTAGTCTTACTTGGCAAGACATCCTTTTATATGTTCACCGTTTACCCTTTGTTAAATAAAAGGTTGTTTTCAAAAAGAAAATGGGGCTGGAAGGCGGTCTGTAAAATTTTTATATTATTATATAATATAGTTATTATTTTTATATTTTTATAATATATAATAATTTTGCCTTCATAAATGATTTATTCTCCTAAACTTCGTGTAGTTATAACTTTACAAAATATAAAAGTTTATCCCTAAGACAACACCCTATACCTGTCTTATTTATAGATATATATATATATATATATATATATATATGCTGAGTAAGTATAGCTTAAAGATGAAGTTTCTATCTATAAAAAGATATGAATATATATATATATATACACACATATAAAATACTGATAATTAGTATTATATACATACTTTTATGCCTATAACAAAAACAGCTAGTGGTAGTGATATGCGTATATTTATGAATGTGCATAATAATAACAAAATGTGTTAGTATAATTAGAAGAGAAGATGATTTGCAAACATAATCAATTAATAATGTTAATGTACCGAAAAAGATAACGTTGATGCGAGAATTGAGGTTTACTCTAGTGCTTAAGTTTGATGTTATAAAATATTCTTTCTATTTATAAATATTTTTTATTATAAAAAAGTTCAAGTATATTAAAATAATTTATAAGAGTAATAAAATATTCCTATTACATGATCACTTTATCAACTAGAATACTAAACAATAATAATTATTTATAAAAGTGGAAAAGTACATTTAAATTTGTAAAACAAAAATTATTTATAATTTTTTTTTCTAAAATAGTATTTATATGCGTATATGGAGGGAGTGTTTTTTTTTCTTTTTTTTTATCTTCATTAGGTATTTCCAACCCTTTTTGAGGTCTAACACTAATAACTCGATATACTTGTGGACGCTAAATAAATAGATCTCTTCTAAAGTAATTTTCTGTATGTATAAAGTTTGAACCTGAAATGTTATTTAAGCAGCTAAAGTTTCATATGTATAGAGCTTGGGAGTATTTGATGACAATATTCAGGCACCTGAGTGGGATTTGACATATTGTTTACCTAAAGCATCAATATAATATTATTTTCCCCAAATTTATGTTGATTTGACATATTATTTACCTAAGATCATATAATATTATTTTCCCCAAATCTATGTTGTCATCATCATAGCAAACATTTACGTTGTCGGCATATTTAGTAATTAATTTTCGTTTAGGTTTAAAAACAATAGTTGAATTGTTTGTTTTTGGAGGGTGATTTAATTTAAAGTTTGTTCTTCAAACTTTTGAAAATATATCACCCCAGCTAATAAATCATTTTAGCCTAAGCCCATATGATCTTTATACATGACCATATGAGTGAAATGAATTTTAATTAAAGATCAATACCTTTTCATTGTCTTTGCCACGGCAAAGATTACAGCCAAGCCAAAAGCTTGCCCTCCACTGCTGCTCTCTTCGCTACAAAATCCACCGTTGTGCTTGATTCGGGTGATTTATGTGAAAAAATAAAATAAAATAAAACTCAGTATGCTCCAAAATATTAAGAATTCTATTAAGCTTTTAGCAAAGCGGGGAAGGGCCCCTGCGAAATGAAATCCAAGATATGGTCACTCGTGAGTTGCATTCCACAATAAGATGAGGTAGTGAGAAAGAGACGGTCTCACCCCCCATCCAAAGTAGTGGCAATAGCAAGGAATTGAGCAAAATTAGAATCCAAAGATTCAAGTACTTTGATAGCAAGAATAAAGTTGCCCTCGTAATCATGAAGAATCGCTCCCACTCCAGCTAGACCCGACTTACTAAATGCAGAGTCATCAGTGTACAGTTTCCACCAACCATTTTGGGATGATCACCAATATGTGTTCCGCTTTAATGAGCGTGATGGCTGACGTGATGGAGCCACTGAATTAATTCCAATGAAAAAAAGAAAAACTCAGGGTAAGGTAAAGATAGAATTTATTACCTTAATAGTTAAAGCAAATAACTTTAAGTTTTTGGAAGATAAAATTTAACAAGGAAGAAAGGAAAAACCCTAGACGGAAAAAAAGTGGAAACTTTTTGCTTTCCAAAAAAGTAATAAAAAGAAATTAGAAATACCAAGCATATTTCTCATATCTAACTATTATCTAAAAAATTGGATATTAAACTTGGTGTATGCTAGGCGTGCCAAACTTTCTACAAATGTACACTTGTATTGATAAAAAAAATTGGATAATTACAGGATAAAACTTGTCTTTATACTAGGATTCAGACATGTTGAAAATTACAACTAGAACTAGACTATTTGTCAAGGTTGCAAAAATCGTTAGGCGCCCGCTAGGCGCCGTCCAGCGCCTAGCGCCTAGGCGCCCTAGGCGGGGATTAATCGGCACCTAGGCGGCAGCGCCGAATTTAATAAAAAATATATTTTTTAGTAATTACTCTTATTTTAATTTTTAAATATATAACAAATATATTACTAAATAAGTAAATATAGTCTAAATTACACATAATTAAATTTAAAATTAAATATCAATACTTGAAACAATAATTAAAGCATTAAACTCAAATGACAAAATAGTGAAATACATGCTGACAAGATTGCAAAAATAGTTAGGCGCCCGCTAGGCGAGGATTAATCGGCCTAGGCGCCCTAGGCGGGGATTAATCATTACAGCGCTTAGGCGCCCTAGGCGGAGATTTTTCGCCACTATTAAATCGACGGCGATTTTTCTCATTAATCGAGGCTTCGGGGTACCGACTAGCGCTTAGGCGAGGATTAATCGGCCCTAAGCGGGGATTTTTACAACCATGCTATTTGTGAAAAAGGAAGCACAAAAAATATAAAGATATTGAAAAATAAAGATAAGTCAAAGGCTTGATTTTTTATGTGGATGTTGTCATATTTCTTTCTCGCCTCCCAGCCTCTTATAATGGTGCCCCAAACTTGCATTGCACGCCACCGTTACTGCACCACTTTTAACTTCCACGGCCACTATGTATGCCACATTTGTTATAAAGGCTCAATCCTTGGTGGGCTGATGTGATTGGGTTTTGTGGTGTTTAGGCTAATCAAACAAGGAAGTCCAGTCTGTTAAGACAGTCATATTTGTCCCATGAAATTGGATTCTATGGGTGGAATACCGTGGGAGACCTCGCAAGTTCTTTTTGGACTGTGATCGCAACCAAACTCTCTCTCTCTCTCTCTATATATATATATATATATATATATATATAAACCCCTCCTTTTGCCCTTCGCCTAGTTTTGGCCATTTTTTTCTGCAATTCATCAATTATTCTCTTTAAAGCCTTGTTGGGTGTGTCCTAGGGCTTGGGGTGAATCAAGGAAGAGAGTTGATTGTTGTTGGAGTATTGCTGGAAAAGTGAGGGCTGACTTCCAGGGAGTTGGAGTAAGTTTAGCCCTTGGTATCTTGTTGTTTTGGTTGTTGAATTTCTAGTATGGATTGTTGATTTTTGAATTGTTGTAGGAATCATGATAATCGGTGGACGAGGCTTGTTTGTGACTTGCACTATTATTCCAGAAGGATTTCTGATTTGCATTAATTTAGGCAATGGATAGTATAGTTGTTGTTGGGCATAGCTGCTCGAGCTTACCTTTTTTTGTCTCTATTTGTGATGTATGCGGAATCCAACCTGCAGTGTTGGATCCACCCCATGGTATCCAATACCATATGGCGTATTCCGTGGTAAACTGGAGCATGGTGTTGGTTGTTCCACGATATGGGATACCGCAGCTTTCCTTATTTTGAGTTATTTAATGCCCGCCTTGAAGTTGTGTAATGTTTTAGCTATTATGTTGTTTAATACCTATTATGGTGCCATTGAATTCAGTTTAACTGTTATGTTATGAACAACTGTGATAAGCATGATGTTGGACTTAATAACCAAAAATGAAACATAGGTTTAGACTTGTTGAATCTATAGCCAGAGTTGTTGAATACAAGCATGCGATTGCTGAACTATCTATAGGCTAAAACTTGGATGCATGCTAACCTAGAGGAAGTAGGTATGCACATAAGTTGCATTTCGTATAGGATAGATAGGCAATGTTAGGTACATGAGTCATTTGCCTTAGCATTTATGTACGTTTATAATTGAAGCACCAGGTATGGGACTAGTGTGATGTTCATTGCATTGTTGTTGTTATGTCATTTAAATTAACTCTGGTTTATTTTGGGACCTATTGCTCAACATGTTGCTGGCCCCTTTTTACGTGTTTTATTTTGTTTAGGTGATTATGTCGAGCATGCATAGAGCATTTGGGCTTGGGTTGAGAGGATTAGTATTGTGTCTGAACTCTATTTTGACTGTACTATCCTACATGAATACATGACTATAGTGTATTTTGGAATAGGGGGTGGTGTGACTTGTGAACTTCGGATATTATATTTTGCATGTATATGTTTATCTAATCATATGTAATACTACCTCCGCTTTATTTTGTTTGCACCGTTTTCCTTTTAGGGCATTCAAAAAGATTGTACCGTTTCCACAAATGGTAAGTTTTTTAAAAAAATTCCACCATTTACACCCAATTACTTTCTTATTATTTTATTAATATAAGTGTTTCTTTCTACTATCTTAATTTCCGTGCCTAGCCAAATGGTGCAAATAAAACAAGACGGAGGTAGTATGTGTTACCATTTTATTTACTTGAAAATACCCATCGAAGAATTGCTTATGTGTATTATATGTTATATGTGTTTTTAATTCACTTTGCCTTATACTGGAAAGCCTAAATTAATTGGCTACTAATTCAGGTTAGCTAATACAGCAGTGACACAACCATGGGAAGTGGGGGTGTTACATCTGTCGACCCCTTTTTCAACATCCACCATCACCCAGTGCTTAGCCACCACTTTTGGATTCGACATATCCCCACATTTCTATTAAGGGCATGAAGAGTCTAGGAGGGTAGTTCACCCAGTGATGAGCCCAGGATGACCAATCACTAGTTCAGGTTGACGAGTCCACTTAGTGATGAGTCCAAGACTATGATCGAGTTCACCTGGTGACAAATGAGTACAGGATGACAAGTTTCAAGATTAGGATGGTGGATCCACCTAGTGATGAGTCCCGAATGATGAGTCCCGAGTCCAGGTAATAACGAGTCCAAGACGGCAAGTCCACCTGGTGAAAAGTCCCAAATCGTAAGTCCAAAGTCCACGTTGGTGACTCCATTTGGTGACGAGTCCCGAGGTTAGGACAGTGAGTCCACTCGGAGACAAGTTTACTTGAGCAAGTCCCTTTTGGGTATGGTGGAGACCTTGTCGTCTCATTTTAACTCAACTTTCTATTTTTGAGCCTCGGCACAAGCCTTTTTTTGATTTTTTTTTTTACCTTCGACCATTAGTTTACCCAAGTCATTATTTTGGTGGGATAAATACTAAGGGCTAAATAAGGTAACCCCCCCCCCCCAAACCTTCACTATTTTTTACATTTTCATTCTAACATTTGGTCACCTAACCTTTGAAAACTTTTGCAAATACGCCATAAGAGAAAGTATTTCCTTGGATTTCAGTAGTGTGTTGTACACATGCCTAGTTGGAGTGAGGGAGTAAATTTTTGATTTTATTATAATTTTTGATTTTATATATTATTTTAATAAATATATATATATATATACACACACACATATATATCATTATACACACATCCTCCTCCTCCCCTATCCCCTCCATCACCACGACCACCTTGCCGCCGCTGCTAGACCCTCCCCACCCCCTCCCCCTCCCCCTTCCCCTCCCCAAGCCTGCAAAAATGCGCTTCAGTGACCATTTCGACTTCAAATAATCTGTAAATTCAATTGAAATGTGGATTTAACTTTTTATTGAAAATTGTTGGATTTGATTTTGGTAAACTGTTGATGCTTTTTTTTTTTTGTTTTGTATAGAAATTGTATTTGGGTGGGAAAGGGAGTTGAGTGGGGATGGGGTGGGAGGGTTTGGTGGGTATGGCATAAATAACATTTGTAAATTGTATGATCATGCTATTTTTTAAAATTTAATTGGTTATTTTCTTTGAAAATTTGATTTTATAATTTTTTTTTATATATTTTGACAGTTAGAAGCGTATATTATTAAGGTACTTTATCATTATCAAGTGATTGTTGAAAACTAGTATAGCCCAAAATTATGCTAAAAAATTCGCGATATTATTCCACTACAAGAAAAATGGAGGGCGGGCGAGGAACAGGGCGACGATCGGAGCCTCGCCCGTTTCTTCCTCGCCCATCAGATTCCTCGCCCGAGGGGCGACGAAACAGGGGTGAGGAATTTTTTTTTCCTCACCCGTTTTCGACATACGGATAAAATATTATATATATATGTAATTAATTAAATAAATTATTTTATATATTTAATTAATTAAATAAATTATTATTATATATTTAATATTAAAATTATATTTATTTCATATTTTTACAATGTTTATTTTAAATTTTTTTTAAAGAGGGGCGAGGAACGGTGCTACAAACCGGGCGAGGAAAAAATTTTCCTCGCTCAATTCCTCGCCCAAATAATTATTTTTTTATTTTTTATTTTTAAAAAATTGGCGCCGAAATTTTTTTTTTCATCGCCCGTTTTGTCGCCCCTGGGCGAGGAAATTTGTGTTTCTCGCCTGTACCTGAAAATTCTTGTAGTGTTCGATACAAAAATTATTAGTAGGTATACAAAAATTGATTGAATACAAAATTTACAAGATACTGGGCTAATATAATTATGCTACCTCGATACTTACGTACCAGACCAAAATTTGACAAAAGTATTAATTAAAATGTATTTTTATTTTTTAACGTGTATTATTATATAATTTTATTATATTTTTTAGGGTTAAAAGTATACATCTTAAAAGTTATTAAATTATTTTAGCATGGGTACTGGAGAAATTACAGTCAGAACGCATGAAAATGTAAAAAAAAATAAAGATTAGAAGGTTGCCATATTTAGCTCTAATACTAACCTAAGCAATAATCAAATTAAATAAATATTCATAATTGTTCTTGAATTGATTAAATATGCATGGGTGTGAAAAAAGAGAGAATTCACGTCATGTGTGTGCAACATGATAGTAGCATTCAACATTAATTAATTAATTAGGACAAGTTTAAAAATAAAAAATATGAAAATTAAATAATGCTAGCTCGAAGTATATTTGAGAAGAGAAATAACTTTAAGAGGTGGATCCACATGATAGGGAAGAAACTGGAAAAGGGGAAAAGAATATGTGTTGGAAGTGATAGTCACACAGTTTCTACTCAACTAATCATTGCATAAGTTTTGAATCATAACATATTGCATCAGAACTCTGTCTGTGTAATTTTCCCATGTCTCCTTGCCTATAACAACTTAGCTTCTTCCAAGGTCCGGGACTCCTCCACTTCACATGGATCTTCACAATTTATGTTTTGGTAACGCTTGCATGTCCATTGAATTGAAGGTGCTCTTGCAGCTTGCTCATCATTGCCATATGACTTCATTTAAATATTATTTATTTAATTTTTTTATTCTTTGCGTCTGTGTGTATTCCATGTATGTATTCATTGGTTTTAATTTAAGTATTTTCAAATAATTCCCAAAATCTACAAAAACGTTATTAATGGGGTTCGTGATTTTGGTTTAAAATTTGAAAAATAGATATGTTTTAATTATCTATATACCACATCCGAAATATTTTTAATGAGATGAAGATAGTATATGCTATCGTTGTTTCTTAAAGAAAGTTCAATTTTTTAACTAGCAAATTGTGAATGGTGAGGGTGGAACAACTTTTTGAATATTTAAATTTTAGTTCTCCTATTACAGTAATTTGAAATAGGTATACATTAAAACTGAAACAAAAAATCTTAAATAAATTTGAATGTGAACACCAACTTTGGGCTACCAATTTGGCGCAAAGTAAATGATTTGGCAATTGAACTTATGACCTTCTGCATTCAAATTTTTTCTTAGCAATTTATTTAGTGAAGGAAATACTTTTATTTTTGTTGTTATTGTAAAATGTTTTCATATATTTCTTTGTAATGCTCCAAAAATTGGAACCTTTTTGGTGCGCTACCACCGTATCGGTTTGTCTAAACTAGTGGTCAGTTAGTTTAGACTCTCTGATACAAAGTTGAGTAAAACACACAGATACATAAGGATTGTACCCATTTATTTAAGTCTTGCATGCATCTCAGGAATAAAACATGTAAATAACCAGTCAACAGTAAAATCTCATAAGTATCATATCAACCTCTACTAGTATCATCAGACTAGCCAACAATACTAAAACAGCATCATCGAGAGCATAATCAGAAAACAATAGTAGCAGCGGAAGAAAGCATAATGTAGCAAGTAAGGCATCCTATCTAATGTGCAAGAGGTCCGCTCATACCCAATCCCAACTATGGTGCAGTTGCGCCTCCAAGAAAGCATAGGGGATCAGTACAAAGTACTTAGTAAGTGATCAATATGAAAAGGGGATAAGGGGAAAAAGGACAGTAAAGCAGATAGCGATAATGACATCACACCGTCTCATACCAGTGTTTCAACCACAAGACATACACGAATGCATATGATGCATGTGCTGGATAACATAGCATACACATATCTACCCTATATGCAATGCATGCCTAAGCCGGCACCTAAGACCTGGGCGATATGAGTCCAACAGATGGAGGATCGCATCAATTCCCAGGCCTGCTCCAGGAAACATATCTCAGCCATCCACACTGCTCGTGAGGACGATATCCCGCGCTACCAACTGCAGGGATCTGCCATCCTGTATCAGGGACGAAAATATCCATCACGATATTCCGTACAGGGAGGATCTGCCATCCCAATTAGTGACGAAATCAATGCTAGTGAATCGAGCATATGCATAGCTTGCCACAGCCACATACAGGCTCATGCCAACGTGCAACACATGTCATACCACATCACAGATATCAATCAACTTATGCCTCTAGGTTCACATGCCTCGACTTCTAGCCTACATGTATCCTCAATGCTTATGTACACAAATTTCCAACAACCCAACATAGGCATAACCAACATGCAAGGTATACTTCCGACAAGTCATAACATAGGACCCCAAATCACGTGACCCCTTGTAATATAATTTTCAGCAATCAAGACAATGAATTCAACAACGAGGAAGTCGGGCAGATTTTGCTAGACGTCCCGCGGTACCCCACACAGCGGTTCGCATCGCGGTAAAAAAAAAAAAAAAAAAAGAGGGATTCTCCACGGTGTCGCCACTGCGGATCATGCCATGGGAATCAATAACGGTCTCTGCGGTATGCAGACTGCGGCACACCGCGGCCTTTACCGCGGTAAAGTCGGACAACTGAACCAGAACCAGATCGCTGAAGGAAAGGAAAGAATGAGGGTTTGATATCACCCATTTAAATCCCTTGCCTGAGAAAAGTAGGAAATCTCAATGCCCAAGCTGAAAATCTCGCCTCAAGCTCCGACTACTCCAATCTACATTGAACATCAACAACCCTCAAAACATTGGGTTTTCAATTACTAAGAAGAAAAACATCATCCACAACTTACCTCCTCTTCGCACGATCGATTT
>MAYD01373231.1:0-11163 GCA_001909325.1 Ruellia speciosa
GTGGGTTACAGATGCCGCCTCGTAGAGCAGTTAGACAAGCCTGCAGGGCTAGGGCTGCTGACGCCGAATCAGTCGGGAATCAGCCTGAACAGGGTCAGGGACCGCCTGAATCAGGTCAGAATCAGCCAGAACAAGGTCAGGATCAGCCTACGGCAGATCCGGTTGCTCAGTTAGTGGCAGCACTAAATCAGCGAGGAAAGTCTGATCCGTATGACAGAGCTGCAAAGCACAGACCGCCACCATTTACGGGATCACCAGATCCAGCAGAGTTAGAAAACTGGCTGGACAGAATGGAGGAGATCTTTCGTGTCGCTCGCTGTCCCGACGACATAAAAGTGGACATCAGCACCTATTACTTCGAAGGCGAAGCTAGGCGCTGGTGGAGGGCAGTAAAGGCAGAAAAACTGGCTGACGAGACTTATGATTGGGACATATTGGTCGCGGATATGAAAACTCATTTCTATCCAGTTCACTTACGACGTAAGAAAGTGGACGAGTTTAGAAACCTGAAGATGACCAAGAATCAGACCATCGAGGATTACTATGCGAAATTCATCGAGTTGTCTCACTATCTCCCGGAAGGATCCAAGGATGAGGAAACGATGATGGACCAATTTTGTAGGGGGTTGTTGCCGTACCTGCAAACCGCAACCGCCACTTTGGATGTAAACACCGTACAGGCCATGTACGAGAAGGTTGCAAACCTGGCTCGCATTTCCAAGAGAATGCACGAGGAGCAATCTAACAGGGATAAGCCAACTCAGGAAGAGAGGCATCACAAGAAGTAGAAGGGCATTGTCATCCGCGAACCACAATATAAGAAAAATCCAAGTGGGGGTGACAAGTCCTCTCATCAGAAACAAAAACACGACAAGGGTAAAGGAAAAGGGAAAGTGGATCACCAGGACAAACCAAAATCAAATTGTCCTAAGTGTGGGGAGAGCCACTACGGACTGAAGTGTGATGGGTCACCAATAGTCTGTTTCAACTGTGGAAAGGAGGGTCACTTAAGGCGACGTTGTCCAGGACCACGGAAATAGGATCAGCCTTCACGGCAGGATCAGTCACAGGGCAGTCAGAACAAGGAAAAACAGTCGGTTTGTCAGGAAAGTCGACAAGGGGGCCGACTAAATGTGATAAATCAAACCGAGGCTGACAACAGACTTGACATCGATGTTGATACTGACATGTGACTCGTGAGGGCAGAGTGCTTCGTCTCACTTGATCTGGTGTCAAATCCTTTTGTTTTGCAGTGTCAGATTGTCAGTACTTCAGGCTGTGTACCTCAAAATTCTGATATGACAGATTTAGTCTCGTGTAAAGACTATCCAGGATTCTTTTAGTTATAAGAATCAGGTGTTTTTGACTTGTATGTTGTGTATGCTATTGTTTGCATTGGTTCATTGCATTGCATAGCATGCATCATGTTCCTTCGGGAATACGTTTTTAAAGGGGAACCAGTGCGCCAGATAGGCAAACTGTCCCAGAATGTGCATATTTTTCCAAATTGCATGATTTTCTTTACATGTATTAGTGCATTGTGTTTTGCATAATACGTGCTAGATGAGTGTATGTAAAGGTGTCTCGGTATGGACACAAAGGCATACCTCCTGGATTGGCTTTACTTTCTCGATTCTTGTGCTATATGCATTAGACAGAAAGTTTTACGATATTTAGCAGGTGCTAATATCATTTTTGTGTTTGGTAAACCCTGATCGGGTAATGTGTTTTCATGATGCCGGTGGAATCGGGACCATGATTTGTGTGTACTTGCGATTGTGTTGATTGCTTGTAGACGTTTAGATTAGTCTTATAGGGATTAGATTGCTCCGGTTAGAGTAGTACCCTAGTAGAGACTCGACCTGGTTAGATCGATCAGTGGTACAGTGAAACAGTTGATCAGTGGTTTGACGATCAGCAGATCTGTGATACAGTGATCAGTGAACAGTGGTGCATTAATCAGTTTGACTCGGGTCAGTAGTCAGCGATTCAGGGCTCAGTTGGTCAGAAACACAGTGTTCAGATGATTAGGGGATCAGTGGTCAGATGAACGGTGAATCAGTTGACCAGTCCAATGGATCAAAATCCGTGCAATCAGACAGTATTCAGTATTGTCAGCATGTGTCAGAAATTTCGAGGACGGAATTAACCCAAGTGGGGGTGATTGTAACATCCCATGTTACAGAACAGTCTTTTCCGGGGAAAAAAAAGAAAAAAAAGTCTTTCCGGTGCCAGAAAATGAGTAAAAAATTCTCACGAAATTAATTATAGGAAATAATTAATTTCTAAGGTTCCGAAGAATTTTATTAAGGACATTTGGACCCAAAGGATTCGACGGATCAATTCGAATAAAATAATTTATTGGGCCCAGTTGGATTAATAAGCCCAATTACGGATAAGGAAGCCCAATAGCGACAACGGGCGACATTTAATAAACAATGTTCCCCGGGATGAAAAGTGGAATATTAAATGTCTAGAGGGGTTAAAATGTAATTTTTGAAGACTTCAGGGGCCCTGAATTGAAATTTCCAGGAGTTTGGATGCTGAAATTGAAGATTTGGAAATTATGGGTACTCAATTGCATTCAATTAAAATATTGAGGACCTGACTTAATTAAATTAAAAGATTAGGGACCAAATTGAGATTAAGGGATTCTTGATCTCTTCCTTAAGGTTTCTTCTTCAGACCTCTTGATGATAGATCGATCGATTTGAGGGATTCCTTCCTTTTCTTCATCCTCCTCTTCTATGTCAAACCTTCGACACAGCCTGTTCCTCTCAATTGCTTGACCTTTGGCCTTTGGCCAGGTCGGTCTGATGGGATGGGGACATTGGGGTCAAGGTTTTTGGCTTGGCAGATCTTATCCTAATCTACCGCGATGGTGATGGGAGTTTTGGATTGAGGAGTGTTGAACGATTGGGAAGGTAGAGTCGAACATCCTACACTCCCTCTAAGTCTAAGTCTTCGACAATTGCCCGCGAGTGAAACCGCGGGGGCAGATGTCGAACGATTGGGATTTAGGATTTTGGATTTCTACGAATTGGTCGAAGGCTTGGGGGTCGGTGGATGGCTCCAGTATATAAGGAGCAACCCCAGCCCCTTCGACGTCTGTTAAAATTGTTGGAGATCGATTATTGGATTTGGGGATTTCAATTGCTCACTGCCGAAGGTAATCTCTACGAACCCTAGCTCTTCAATTTGAGGAATTTGAGGTCCGTGGTATGGTTGTGGCTCTAGGAATCTGGTTATGTCAGTTTTGGGATTATGAATCAGTGATGTCTTCAATTTTTGCATTCCGCTCGATATTGAGTCTGATTCGATTCTGTGTTGGCTCAGTCGGTTCTGTTGTTCTGCCTTTTGATTGATTGGTATTGGCCTTGTTATTGGCTTTGTTGTTAGTGCCCGATGATGAGTATGAGGGCTGTACGGATTGTGCAACCACCAAAAATCCATTTTGGTTGGACGTCACAACCGGTTTGAGCCTTGCAAGATGGTTCTGTTGTTATGTTTGGTATTGTTGCTGGCTGAGGTTTCTGTTGGTAATTCCAGTATGGTTGTGATTGTTGTGGTTAGAATCCTATGATGATTCATATGAATATGAGGTCTTGGTTGTATCCGGTTTCAGTTTGCAGTATGTGTATGCATCCAATTGTGATTGGTCCTAGTTCCAGTGTGTTATGGTTTGGTCCCTGGTTGCCTTCTGGTTACAGTTTCAGTAGGGGATATGTGCTGTGTATTGTTGTTGTTTCAGTCAGGTTATAGATGATGTTCTAATGGTTGTGTGATCAGTTGTATTCATTGCCCGATGAAGATGTAAATCGAGGGCTTGGTTGGGAACTATGATCCCAAAACCATTTTCATTTGTTTCCCCTTAATATCATTAAGGTTTGGAGGCATTGGATATTTTGGTTTCATGAATGCAGTATTGGTTGTTTCTGTCAATTCAGTTTGTTGGTTGTTTAAATCCAATATTTGTTTCCCCTTTTCGATCCATACGGATTGGTGGTAGGTTGGAAGCGTTTATTGGATGACGGGATAGCCGATGATGAGATCGAGTCGAGACCGATCTGAGGCTCCCGAAGGAACGATTTTAATTGAGTCTTGGTCATGATTCGGTCGGGCAGTGCGGATTGTGCTTGCGGTGCATTTATGTCTTCATGTGTGTGTTTATGTTTGCTGCTTGTTTGATTTGTAAAATCTCATCAAGGTTGGGAGTGGGCTGTTATGGATTTTTGTAAGGAATTGGGCTCGGTTTGGGCTTTCAATTTAATTAATTAAATGGTCAGATTCAGTGCAGACAGGCAGGCCGGTGGTGATGGGCTTATGCCCATTAGGATTTAATTAATTGATTCAGTGGAACAGGCAGACAGATTTGGGCCAAGAGTTGGTCTGGGCCTGATCAATAATTAATTAATTCAGCATTCAGAAATGGGCTGACAGATTGGATTGGACTTTGGCAGTTTGAGCTTTGCACATGACTTAATAATTAATTCCTTAATTGGGATTAATAAATAATTGAGGCATTTAATTAATTTTTAATAAATTAATTATTTGTTTCCTGCGATGATGAGAGGTATGGACAAGTGATTGCATTTGCAGATACTACACTTGAAACCTCTGAGCAGTCCAAACAAATAAAAATCCAACAAAGAAAAATAATAATAATAATCTAAGGGATTATTATTAAATTTAATTGTTAGGAAACAATTAAATATAAGGATGATTATTTTAATTTAATTGTTAGGCAAACAATTAAATTAAAATATTTTGAGTTGGATAATTAATTTAGGGGAATTAATGTCAGTTATTCCGGGTTTCAGATAATCAGTGACGTGGCAGCGATCAATGTCAGAGTTTCTGATTTTCCAGTCAAGGTTCAGAAGACTGTAGATAATGGTACGGACTACACTGGGCAACCATAAGACCCGTATTTGGCCTAGGACTTAGGATTACTAAGCCTAGGAATTTAAATACATGACGTATTTATTTCTTTCTTCATTAGAATGTGAATACATGACGTATTTATTTCTTTCTTCATCCGAATGCATGTTCGTACTGTGCCTCGTATGAATTACCTGTTATGTGCTTACATGTGGGTTACGTGCTTATTAAGTCATTTGGAGTCAAATGAATCCTGCATGTAATACGGAATCGCATGTAACTTGGTAAAGCCTGTTGGAGACCGAGCAAGTGACATCTATTCCTTGTTTCGGACCGACATAAAGGCATATCAAAAAGTGGACACCACGTGATTAAATTAATGTCGGTGATTACTTCATTAATACGGATAATCACGTAAAGAGAAAGATAGAGTGACGACCAACTTCTACCCTCTGGGTTGATCGCCATAGGGTTAAAGTCCACCCGTGGGAAGCTTACTTTCGACGTAAATGTCCTAGTCTACTCTTGGGACTTGCACCCCTGGAGGTTTACCGGTAATTTATGATTAGATGAGGGAGGTCTAGCTGTTACGTGTGGGGTGACTCCCGTCATTTGGTAGCCGTAATGATCTCCTAACCGCCACCCAACCGTGGTAGTGGATTAGGGTATTCATTGTTCCGTTCAGTCGTGCATTGGATAATCACTGCCTAATAATCTATACATGCTTAATTCGCATTCAATAGCAGTATCCCAATTACACAAGCACTAGCTGCCAAATTCCAATTCTCAGCAACCATTTTCAGTTAGCTGTTGTGCCAATCAATAGCACATATCAAACTTTAGTCTTTCTTTCCTGGAGACCAAAACAGGAACAGAACCAGCAGCTACAGCAGGTTCAATTCTTCCCCAACTGAAACAGACAGAAATTAGCATAGCCGTGATGGATAAAAATTAGATATAAATGCAGTACCAGCTGCACAGCCTTGGTATGACATTTTAAAACCATTTGCAATTTACAGCAACTTAAAAACAGATACCAGACACAGCAAGATATCCATTATAGATTCATAAAGTTTAAAACCATTGCCAACCCAAACCACAGCAGCTTAATCCCATACCGAATGGACATGTTCAATACCAACAATAATCTAGCAACATCATTAGCTAATAGCTTAATGACAACCTTGTTCAATTATCAATCTTTATTCATGTCAGCAGAAATTCGTTTGCAGAACTAAAATGATGTCACTCCAATCAAAGCTAACAGAATAAACAGAATTTGAAATATTCATTCCATGATCTCAATACCAAGACCATAATGTTTACCACATTTACGTCCAACCATCAATTGATCCGCTTTAGAATTCAGCTCCGATTACCTGACATAACATTGAATTCAAGCAGGATAGATAATGGTTTTATACTCATCAAAAGAGATGTCAGAAACCTTCAGATCCTGAACAGAGACAGAATAGGCATAACCAGCAGCCATAATTCAGTTCAGATAAGATGGAATTTAGATCAGCTAGATAAGAACAGCAAGGCATGAATCATTACAAAAATTTCCACTGCACAACCATTGGCACTGGCTGTAACAATCTGTAACAGCAAATTAGTTTCAAAATTTAGAAATAGCAGGCAGCAACCCATTGCACTAGTAAGCAGGATCATAATTTAGGTTCATGCTTCGATTCAATAATAGACAAAAGACATAAATACATAGAAGCCAGCCAAAGTTTCCTATCCAATTGAGAAACAAAAGAGGCAATGTAACAGTTCAAAACCTCCCATAACTTTTTATAACAGCAGTGCCTAAATTTTACAACTTCAATAGCAAGCAATGAGGGCTTATTTATGCCAACAAGAAGAAACCAAAACTGAGATGGAACTAAAACAGATTTATGCCAAATATAGTTCTAGACTAAGTCAAGACACTACTGAAATCAAGCATGTAACTCACAACAACAAGATCATTTCAATTTCCCAGCTAGCACATAGCATAATGCGTGTAAATTAACTGGCATATAACAGCAGCTACAATGTCCTATTTCTGAAACCAGTTCAGATTATAACGAGGCAACACATTACCACAGCTGTAACATATTCACCTTTCATTCCTGCTTCAGGTTAGAATCCAATGCCATCTGCCAAACTTCAACAGCAACTCAGCATAGCATTTCTATGATGTTTAACATATAGGCACCAAGTTCAAGCAGGTTAGCAAGTTTCGAGAAGGAATCAAAAATTCACCAGCAATTAACCACGCCTACAGTTTGCACAACAACAGCAAGTAATAGCAAACGGCATGCATTACTTACTAATCTCGGATTTCAATAGCAGTGTATATGAAGCCATTATAAACTGAAACCCACAGAACAGCAGTACGGTTTAGCTTGGATTCCATTCAGGTTTCTATATTTCAGATTCCAGTTTCGGACCAAGGACATCATTTGATTCATAGTTTTTATTAATTCGCATATTCAATCATATATGAGCAACAGCCAAAAATCCCTTTGGTTGAAACTGAAACCAGGCACATACTAGATCAATCATGCAAACCCTTTCAGTTGCCTTTGAATTTAAACCATGCCAAGTTTTTAATTTCCATCATTGCCAATCCGAGCAGTCAAGAGATAACAGCAACAGTTAGGACATAGCATCATCCGTTCGGATTCATTAATGGATAACCAATAACACATTGGAATGAACTAGCTAAATTTCAAACAAGGAAACCAAACTGATGCAGGACACATGCTTATTAATTTATTCACAGCCACATGCCATGACAGAAACAGTAACATGAAACCGAGGGATGAAACCAGCACATAATTCATCAGCGTAGCAGCAAGCAATATCACATTTCAGGTTTCATTGCAAATGACAAAACAATATCATATTTCAAAAGCCACAGAAATCAGCCTATACATTTCATCAAAATAATTTAGCAAGCAATGTAAATTTGAAGCCAACAACAGTTCAATTGGAGTCCCTAAAATTTGAGTGCAAAAGGGTAAACAAGATTAGCTACATATCAAGGCCCTTTGTCCGGTTTTCACATTCCAGTCAAAACACAGAGAAGCAAAATCGAGCAGCAAACACACCGGCATAATGAACAACAATTGAGTACACCATTTCCTTGGAGAAACCTTCATTCTCGTCATGGGAAATCAACACATTGCACATATAATCCATAGAAATCGAACCCAGAACAACATATGCAAATTAGGGTTTAGGATTATACCTTCGAAACAACATTTGGAGTCTTACCGTCGACATTGAATGAGACAGCCAATCGGTTGGAATCTGCAATTTGAACACAGGATTTCCAATTTCATAAAATCGAAAAGTCAGGGTTTAGGTTACCTTCGAAATCGATTGAGACAAACATCGAAATCGGCCCGGAGCAATTTGGACAGGAGCCTCCATCCATCGAGCAATTGACCTCCTAATCGCCCCAATCCCTGATTGCCGCGCGGTGTTACTCGCGCGACCCAACGCGCAAGACTGCCAGCGAAGAAATGGTGCGGGATGAGGAAGATGAAGACGCGGAATGAATGAATTCCCCTTCCCTCGTTCTGATTCTGCATTCTTAATTAAAATCAAGAGTCCACAAATTCCAATTGAGTCCCTTGATTCTTCCCCCAAATTCAATTGGACCCCTCAACTCTTCTTCCAATTCGATTTAGTCCCTAGAATTTCCAGTCTTCAAGTTCTGTCCCCAAACTTCCTGAGTTTCCAATTTTGACCACAAGTGTCAAATCCTTAATTAAATTTTTCACATCTCGAAAATTAATTATTTTCCTATAATTAATTTCGCGAAATTTTTTACTCATTTTCGGGGCATTTTATTCTGACAATTATCTGATTTTATCTAACCAGTAACACGGGGTGTTACATTCTCCCCCACTTGGATTAATTCCGTTCTCGGAATTTGTGCACTGAAGGCTCTTCCGGCTTATAATCCGCGGCTTAGGATTTGGTATTTGTACGATAAGGCTTTACCAAGATTGTCGATAAAGATATGGAAACATACATTGGGCAACCATAAGACCCTTTAAATGATTAAAGTGCCGAATATCACTCAGCCGGGTAAATTTAAATAATTCGCGTGACATGAATTATTTTAATTCATATGTTTACTGTTATGATATTTCATGTATGTTATTTTTTGTTGTTTCTAAATATCTTTTATTCGTGCTTATGTGTATTGTTTGGCATATGCATAAGACACCGTATCCGAATTGGACTTCGCATGGAAAATACTAAGCCCCCTTAGACGCAATCAAGGATTCACTATATCTTTGTGTTGTGCAAGGAACCGGGCAAATAACAATCAAAATATTTATGGCTATTTATCGAATCTTTAATGCATCCCTAAAAGATGTAATCACATAAACTTGGATGAATAGTGGATCATGTCGGTATGCTTTTGGACTAGCCTCCTTAAGCTTTATTATGATCTAGAGAAATCAGTTCTTTAGTATGATTCCTGTTCTACTCATCGGGGGTAGCTCCCCTTACATGAGGTTTACCGGTAATTTAAGAATGGTAGGGGTAAAGGATAGCAGCCGTATGGGGTGCGACGTACGGAGTCAATCTGCCCTTTACTTGCGTACTCAAAGGGAAGGTGTGGGCTAACGAAGACTAGTTCCCCTTTCAATTCGTATGAAGACTGCCTCTATCTTGATGTATTGATGGGGTGATTCCATCTACACTAGACTTTGGTTCGTCAAGATATGTTTTATGTTAATCCACTCTGGTTTATGTCTGTATTCCCGTATTCGTGGAGCACGCTAAGTGGGGGCTATCGGCATTGTACGCTCGATGGTGTCCTGAGTTGTGCTGCGGATAGTCGAGTGTGAGGCGGACATTAACTATACGTATAAAGGCTTGGTTAGCAGTCCAAGTATAAACACGTATAGCACTTGGATTCTCCCATGATTCAGAGGTCCAGGTGTTGCTTGTTGCATATTTGACAACTCATGATTTATGACTGCTCATTTAAGCACTTTGAAAACGTGCATGGCATGACATTATTCATCTATGATTGATGCATTGTGATTTTAAAGGATCTCGAGTTAATATTTATGGAGATGTTGGCTCGGTATCTCATGATGTGTGTGGACTGCATTAACTTGTGATGTTTGCTTTCCATACTTAGTCTTGCGACTAATGATGCTATGTTTCTACATCTCAGGTGATCATGATAATCGCCAGGACATACCTCCGATGAATTAGGGGTTTGGGTTAGAACCCAAGGGATGTTAGTTCGAGAGAACCTTTTGTGCTTAAACGTTGCACTAACCTCTTTGGATGCAGATTTAATTGTTTTACTTTGAATTCTCCCGAACCTTATTTGTAATTCAATCAATCGGTCTGTACTAAATGGCCAAGTCCCAGCGTGGGACAGTACTTGCCACTGTTATGTAATAACTTTATCACGACTACGGATTTTATTATCATTATGTATTTATGTGTTTATCGATTTCCAAGCATGATGGTTGTGATCTTTGGGAGTTAGCTTCCTGAGTCGCAGCGTACTCTGATATGACGAGATAATGATTAGGCTGTGCACCGAGCTTAATGTGGGGTTTAGGGCTAGATCTCACATTAAGTCAGGTGTGGCGGTAACATGTCCGGTTTATGGGAATCGGGGTGTTACAGGTGAGGCCCGCAGTTGGTGGGAGACAGTGAAAGCTGATAAGCAGAATGATCCGACCTATGATTGGACAAGGTTTGTGTTAGAATTGATGTAATACCCCAAGTAAATATTGCCTATGAGTCTATATGAGGATAGGATACATCCCAAATGGCAAGGAAGTATAGAAGAAAAAAAGAAACGGCCCAAACGGTATATCGAGAACATATACCATGACTTTGGAAAAGTACCGAGAATTGTGTAGTTTTCCAATGGTCTTGAGATTTTTTAGGGAGATTCTACATCGAATTAGCTTCGTAACCCAATTTACGGATCTCAAATCGGAGGTCGGACGAGAAAGTTATGGCCGAAACCGTATCATCGCGCAAGGCTGGAAATCCGAGCGGTCCTTGCGAGCGGTCCTCAAGGACCGCGCCCAGGAGCGCTCGACGGGCAGTGGGCAGGCGTTCTGGAGAATTCTGGGCAGCCTTGGGATGATTTTTCCAAGTCCCTTTCATGGCCATCATCTAGACCCTTTCCATGCCAACTATAAATACCCCCACACCCCCCACCATTTCCACCCATCACCACCACTTCCCATTTCCCTCTTTCCCTCCCTTTCCCTTAGTCTTCCCTAGGTTTTC
>MAYD01373295.1:0-11066 GCA_001909325.1 Ruellia speciosa
ATGGGCCCCACTGTTTGACTTTTTTTGTGTGTGGTGTGATTGTTATTATGTTGTGGGGCCAAGGGTATTTTTGGAAAAAGTGATCCTCCTTAAAATGCGTGAAAAAGTGAAGTGTAACAAATAAAAAAAAACGGAGGAAGTATATGCTAGTAGGATTTCTCAATTATTAGCAATACCTGTCTTTTCAATTTCCCATTGTGAAAACACTACTTCTAAAGGTGGCTGGTTTTTCCCTAAAAAGTTGAACGCATGTGCCTAAAAATAGAAATTTTTTGGGGAAGTCTAACGACAATGAAATAGGGAACTGATTGCATCAGATTACCAGCACGTTTCTCACTTTCTGAGTGCCTCTCTTCTCTACTCTGAACATGTTTGTTTCATGACAGCTTCAGGGTTGGATCTAAGGATCATAATTTATGCTTGATGTGAATAAAAATTTAACCTAAAACCATTGATTTCATGATTGTGCAAAATTGTTTGATTGCACTATTTGTGTTTCTAATGCACATTGAATTTTTTATATTTAACAACTTAGTAAGCATATGACTTGTCATTTCTCGATGCAGATAATTTTGGCTAGAGAATACTTGAAGGATGTTATGATTGGTAGAGAGCAAATAAAGTATCTTGTCATGGAAGCTATCCGAGGCGGTTGCCAGGTTTTGATTTTACACTCTTGATTTTTTTAAGGCACTTATTGAATGTTAGTGGTTTAAATGCTTATCGCTGTATGGCTATTAAAATATAATTGTGTCTGCTTCCTCCTAACTGCTTGAGCTTTTACGCGAGTTGATCACTAACATGGTATCATAGTTAGAGGTCTCGTGTTCGAGTTCCAACCTCCCCATCTTGTATTTGTACTCAATTTATGTATTTACTCCTGCTGGTTCTGCCCGGGTCTACTTCTCCTGTGTTCATGTGCAGCATGTGAGGGGATGTGTTGAGACTGATAGATGTGCTAATTCTCCTTCCTATCAGCTTGAGCTGGTGGGCAAGTTGGTTGCTAACACTACTATCATACTTTAATGAGAAGAGTTATCCCTTCATTGAAAATCCTTGATAATTTCATATGCTCTCATGTCATACTCTCAGTTTAGTAGTTCAAAACCGCTAAGCCTAACACAACATTAATATGCATTATTAAACCATAAAACGTTTAACAAAGTTATTATATAGGAAAATAAATGGACACTTTACAGCATTTGAAATCTTTCATCCCAAATAAATATTCATTTGAAAACTTCCATTTCATGCTGGTTCTGCTCTTGGTATGTACTTTTTCAAACTTGACGTCCCAATAATATTCCCCTTTAAGTATGAATTTATTTATAAATGCATGCTTCCCTTAATTGTAGCTTTCTTGTATGGTCTCACCAAGAGCTTTGTTTCAACTTTCAAGTGACTAAGTTCTGCATAGGATCCATAGGCTTTCATTTTATGTTATTATATATACATATATGTGTGTGTGTGCGTGCGCGCACACACACACACACATGCCAACTCTTCAAAACTCAATTTCGTGGGTCTTTTAGGGAATTTCAACCACATCTATCTTTGCCAATTTCATCCATCTCATGCGCTTTCCATGAAGTACACGACCAACGTTCTTCCTTGTCCACATGGCCCTAACCATTAACCATCTTGGTTCCAATCCAATTGAACTATTAGTTCTTATACCACTACTGGATCTTGTTGGCTCAAGTTGAGAAACCGATGACACCACATGGAGTAGCAATGTATAGGTTGGGAGTTGAGAGCACATTTATGTGGGTAGCAATTGGACGTGACATCACATGTCAACTCAAAACCTTTAGCCAATAGTTTATGTGTTCCTCACAAACCCTCCACTTTTGGGGACACAATTTATACTTGACATGCCAAGATCTTTCATTGCTTTAAAATTTTACCATGGTTGAACGTTACAATTGGTAAAAAAAATTGTTGGATTTTATGCATCACTAATCTCTATATGATTTGGCTGATAGGTCAGTATTTAAAGATTCATGACCAGGGACATGTAGTTTTCTAGTTCAAGTTTAAGCCACTACTTATCATTTTAAGTTTTAACTGCAAAGATAATCTCATGTTTGGATTATTTCATAACAATTTTACAATTTGTTGTCATTAAAGAGGGAAATGATTTCTTCGATATGTGGAGTATTGAGTATTTTTCAAAAGCTATGACATCTATGGGTTATCTACTTTCTAAATTCACATATTAAACTCTAGCATGATGTTTACTTGTACACTTAGTTCTTCATAATAAAAACCTTATGTATTCTATTGTGAACACCTTAGTTTAGCTAAGCAGTGTAGGGTGTATCAGGTCATCATCCCATGAGCAATCTAATTCTATTTAGGTGGATGTTGATTTCTTTTACATATTCACCGCTGACCTTTTCTGGGCCTGTTAATTATACATTGTGAAAGAAAAGTCAAAAGTAAAAATTGTTGTTCAATACTTCCATATTTTGATCTACAGTATTTTCAATGCTTTGATCATATTATAGTACAGATAATGAAAGCCAGAAAGGAAATTCTTCTGACATAAAAGAAGCAACCTGCTTCATTCTCTTGTACGCAATGCGTTGGATAAGTATTACAAAACAAAATGAATGGAAGTCAGGTCCATGTTGATTCATTAATTTGCACTTAGAAGCTAGCACCATCAACTTGGATTAAGATGCAGAATTGTCATAGTTTTTGAAAAATGTTTCTTTATTGAAAAACTCACACAAGCTTGTCTGGAATGAACACACTGTAGTGTTTAACATCTAGATTGGCAGGGCCACAGGGCTGAGCTATATGCTGCACGAGTTGCCAGATGTTTAGCTGCTCTGGAGGGACGTGACAGAGTTGGTGTAGATGACCTGAAGAAAGCTGTAAGTGCAATATTTCTTCTTTTTGAATCCCTGTTTCATGTAGCACCATTAAGGAATGTTAAAGATTTGCAAATAAGTGTTGTTATCCTCTCTGAAACTGCTACTCAAGCGTCATTTATTACTTTTCAGAATAGTTTGCTCCAACTATAAGTTGTGAACTACAGAGTTAATCTGAAAGAATTCGAATTAGGAATAATTCTCCTAACAGTTGATGTATCATGCACCTGGATGGTATATCATTGATCTGTTGTTTCAAAGGCATATCTTAGTAATGGATCCTTGCTCAGGAGCACACCCTAGGAAAGTAATCTTGCCAACATGACTGCTGTTTTCATTACCTCTGACTGTAATTTTTCTGAAAAGCAATTCAAAACCATTAAGGGAGTGTTAAATGTGTTTACAACTCAGGTTACTTAGTGTGGTCTTTAACAGTTGAAGAGGACTAACTAAAAGAACAAAAGATAATTCGTGATTTTCCCGTGTACATTAATAGCGTATATGGCATCATACTGGCACCCACACCCACATCAAGCATTTTATTTGAAGAGTACTATTTATGAACTTGTGACAACACCACATCATACAATTAAATGAGTGAGTTCACTTTTCATGCAGGTGGAGTTAGTCATCCTTCCGCGCTCTGTCGTTAATGACAGCCCACAGGACCAGCAAAACCAGCAACCACCACCTCCTCCCCCTCCACAGAATCAGGATCCTGGGGAAGAGCAGGATGAAGAGGAAGATCAAGAGGTCTTCTTGAAATCAACTAATTTCTTATGCTCCATCTCTCTATTCATTCCCAATATGATTTTATACCATAATTTAGGAATCAATGATGCAATCATGAATAGATTTCGGTGGATTGTTTTGCTTGTTTACATGCTAGAATGTGTTTTTCCTTCACAGGATGAGAATGATGAAGAGAATGAGCAGCAACAGGAACAACTACCTGAAGAGTTTATCTTTGATGCTGAAGGAGGCTTAGTGGATGAGAAGCTTCTCTTCTTTGCACAGCAAGCACAGAGACGGCGTGGTAAAGCTGGGAGAGCAAAAAATGTTATCTTTTCTGAGGATAGGGGCCGGTATATTAAGCCAATGCTTCCAAAGGTCAGATCCTTTCTTTGATCTTCTATTTAAGTGTATATGAGTTTTAAGACCTTTGAAAGGCGGAGTTTTAAGCATATCTTAGTGTAGATTGCTTGTTGAAAAGAATCTCAAAAACTTTCTACGGTAGTGTTCAAAGTTAGGAAGGGTTCTATTTGAAATATGCTGTGTTCTAGAAATGTCTAATGATTTTTTCCAACGAAAAGCAGGGTCCTGTAAAGAGGTTGGCCGTTGATGCGACTCTAAGAGCAGCTGCACCTTATCAAAAGTTGCGAAGACAAAAGGATATCCAGAATAATAGAAAAGTTTATGTTGAAAAAACTGACATGCGAGCTAAAAGAATGGCACGAAAAGCAGGAGCTCTGGTAGAGATTTGGTCATTTCTTCTATTCTTAATTTTGTCTTTTACCGTTCAGCTATCTAATCTTGTGAACTTGTTTTTAACCTAATATTTTTTCTAGATAATCATTTCTGTTATGTTTTATGAGATATTGGGAAGATGCAAAATTACTAATGTTATATATATGGTGGTGGTCTAACCACTAACACAGCACGTCTGTAAAAATGTTGATCTTTTAAGCTTTCGTTTGTCTTCTTGTTGCTTGGGGCTTATCATGTGAACAGGGTATTCTATGAGAATTTGACGACTTTAATTTTGTAACATTGACAGGTAATATTTGTTGTTGATGCAAGTGGAAGCATGGCATTAAACAGAATGCAAAATGCCAAGGGTGCAGCACTTAAGCTGCTTGCAGAAAGTTATACAAGCAGAGATCAGGTGTGTTTTTCGTGAAGCCAATTGGTACCAAGTTTGCTGACTCTAGGTCCTGTCACCTTCAATTATTTAAACCATATTTTGAGTTCTGATTGGTTCACGTTAAAATTAATGTGGATTCTTGTATCAATGAAAATTAGATTGTAAAGGGTGGACGACATTTTCACCTCATAGAGATATATTTTTGACACTAACTTGATACTAGGAGTTTTAGATTGTGACTGTCTTTGTTTGTACTTAGGGGCATCCACATTGAATGCCTAGGTGGTGACAATGACCATTGATTTCTTTTTGAATTATTTTTATGTTTTTATTTTGCAATTGTATTTTGTGCTATTATTGCTGCCGATAGCAAAGGACTACCATGAATTCATCTTGGTGGTCGTCCATTTCTAATTATTTAATGTCTAGATCTAGAATTTCATGAATTCTAATAGTAGGATCCCTATTGTTTGGTATTGCATTAATGAGTAAATGTTTTTCTATGCTTACACGAATTAAATGATTGGGTAGGAAGATGCGACTTATGCAGCTTTGCTAATGCAAGGGCTTCTTCAGTTAACCAGCTTTCTATGGATTAATACTGAATTTTCATTGCATTGTATTTTTATGACAATACCCCTGCGTCTGGCTGAGAAAAACAGTCTTCCAATTTGTCAATATTTCTGGAAGGGAGTGGGTAGCATGTTGAAGATATTTCAAGTTTAACTTCCATTAATGCGGAAAAGAAAAATAAAGTACTTATACTTAATTTGAGTTTTGAATAGGTCTGTATTATACCATTTCGTGGAGATGCTGCGGAAGTTCTATTGCCTCCTTCCAGATCAATTGCCATGGCAAGGAAACGTCTAGAGAGACTTCCTTGTGGCGGTGGGTCTCCTCTTGCACATGGTCTTACCACGGTATGAAATTTAGTTATAATGACTTTTGTGGATGCTATTGCCCAATGCCATTGGTCGTAATAGTTTGAAATTTACATCCATTATTAGACCCACTCTGTATCTTATTTTTGATTTTGCATCATTTGAACAAATGTCTCATTTTTCTCGGATACACAGAGCTTTTACTTCTGTGAACTTCACGTAAATAAAAATCTATACTATGGAAAAAAACGTGCTTTTTCTTAGTGTTGACAAACCACAGCTACAGACAGTTGACGTCTGTTATACTTGTGATTGGTTGAAAACTATCTGTTGTCAACTTATTGCCTTTTGACTTCCTGGTTTAATCTTTTCCTTGCAGGCCGTCAGAGTTGGCATGAATGCAGAGAAAAGTGGTGATGTTGGTCGCATAATGATTGTTGCCATAACCGATGGCAGGGCCAACATTTCGCTAAAAAAGTCCACTGATCCTGAAGCTAGTGCAGATATGCCTCGACCATCTGCTCAAGAGTTGAAGGTAAAACCATGGAAACACTGTTCCAACATTGTCTATCTCATTGCCACTCTACTTGCCCCTGAGGACCAAAAACTTTCTTTAATTGTATTCACCTCTTCAAATCACACCAGACTTGGTGAAATCGATTCAACTGTGCCCCATTAATTGTATGCAAAAAGTACATACACAATCAATGCGGTGCATGTCCTTTATTTTTGCTTTCAGGATGAGATCCTCGAGGTTGCAGGAAAAATATACAAAGCAGGGATGTCCCTTCTTGTCATCGATACTGAGAACAAATTCGTTTCAACTGGTTTTGCCAAAGAAATTGCTCGAGTTGCCCAAGGTCCATCATTTCTGTCCTCCTCATCCAAACTCACGAATGTGTAAAGCTTTCTCGCTAACACCCAGTGCTGACAATTTTCAGGAAAATACTACTACCTGCCCAACGCTTCAGATGCTGTTATCTCAGCCACAACAAAGGGTGCTTTGTCAGCTCTGAAAAACTCATAACTGGACAACTGTAAGCATCAACCCGTTATTCCTAAATGATCAATGTTGTTGAGATATGAAATGTGGTGGGCTTCTTGTCCGATTTTGATCTTGTTCTGTTGACATGTTTTTCATACCACAAACAACTTGTACTTGAATATGGCTGTCAATAGACTGTATTTATGTTTTCTCCCCTGTGGCCATATATATGTATAACACGTTTTTTGAGCCTTAATTCTGTATGATGGGCAAGAAAAGGTCTCACATTAATGCAAGTTGTACTCAGATTCTAACAAATAGAAGAAACGCTATAAAATTTGGCGGCTTATGAATGAAGAAATAAAAATAGGTATTGAACTTCTATTCATTTATACACTTAAGTGAATCTGTGGAACTCATTCAGTGTCATTTATACAAAACTGATACTCCTTTGTATATCTATCATTGCCATTGTAACTGTTTTCTTTTTTTTTTCCCCTTTATGTTTGTATCGTTCCAGTTTTGTCAGATGTGCTTCGAGGGGACTCTGATGTCTGTATGGTATTTGTATAGTAGAGAATATTTTGTTGCAGAATACATTGTTGTCCAAAAATCAAAATGCTACAGAAGCCAGCAAAATTCTATCCGGCAGTTAGTCTGCGAATGAATTATTACTTGTCTTATCTGATGGTAGCATATGCCTGGAAGTGATAGTCGAACGCACACCCACATGCGTACATGGGCTTGGATGACTGATGCATGTGTTAAATAATTGTGTGCAAGTGTGGAAACTTTTTCATGGGCCCGAAGCAAGTTTGTGCTTTGGGTGGCACCCTGCACCCATATAAGTTTCGTCGACCTAGCCTTCTGAAAGAACACTTTTTATCTTTTTAAGACATTTCTCAGCCACAAATACGACAGTCTCTATCCCAAAACAAATGGCCAACCCACAGTAAAACTGCTATTCTTCCTTGGGGGAAGATGCACCGATAGGGATGGCAAGGGGCCGGATTCGGAAACACTGGTGACCCCACTTAATTTAACTTCTCTTGACGACATGGACCCAAGACCTGCTCTAGAGTCATGCAACTTGACCGCGTTCAAGTTCAGCTAGGGTTTAATCCTTATTATTTAAATAAATATAAATTAATATAATAATATACTCCAATGAAAACATATTATGTTAATAATATATATATATATATATATATAGCTTACACATATATTGGGTCTAGGACAAGTTAAGTTTCACACAAAATTCATAATCCACCATGGATTTTTTGGATGACTGTAACCTGCTCCGAATGCTATTGGAACCCATTAGATTTGAGATAAGTTTAGGGCATATTGGGAATTATACCTGGAGCCATTGTCATTGCGCTCCTGGCCCCTGGGTGAGAATGGAGCAAAGCTGTGGGGTCAGGGGTGGGTCACAAATTGCACAGCACTTGTGTCTTGTCCAACAGTGTTAATAAAATTGTCCTCATTTCATGTATGCTATTAAAATAAATAAGGAAGTCCAGCTGCAAAACTTGATCCTTTGCCTATAATTTTCCGTATTCACTCCCTCTCGCCTCTCACTGGAGATATGACTGCTGCAGCCTGCAAGAAAATGGACCCAATGTTTTGGATAAATCCCCTGAAATGGGGTCCATAAGGAACTGGAAACTATAGAAGCCTAATTTGCCACGTGGCAGCCTCTAAGTGATCCCTTTCCCCTTATGAAAGAATTCAAATGAAAAATGGTACTATATGCTGCTGGTATACACTATACACCACAGCCCCTATAGCTAGTCTATGTATCCTAAGCATATATATATATGTACAAACACACATATATTCCTAAGTTAAAAACTAGAGAAAGCAGCCAAACAAAAAGAGTTGGACAAAATATTTACTAGTGTTATTCTTGAAGCTGAGATATGGGTGATCATCACTTCTTACAGAACCTGAAGCAGTCTTTTTCTTTAGCTGACTTGGATCCAATTACCATTGATTCCTTGAACCATTTTCCAGGGGTGAATCCAGGGCTCGGACTGTCTGGTTTCAACTCCCACAATTTCTTGGGGTTTCCCACTGACAACATGTTTCCTCGGCAACCTGATTGCCCCGGAACCCTGGAGAGTCTCCCTGGATTGTTTATACACCAGGACAACACTATGGCTGTTCCTGTCCTGGATCCTGTTGTCTCCAGGAAAAGGAAAGGAGAAATGGATATCAGCACGTCCGAAAGCAGTCCTGCCAATAGTTCCGGGTATTCGTCTCCTCAGGTTTCTAACAATGGGAATCATGGATCAAAGACAACTGTAAGCCTTTTTGAATTCTCAAAATTTGAAATTTATGTAATTAGGGCATAATTTGATGGTTTAGTTTCTCTTTTAATGACAGCGCGCGGGAAGAGGGAAGAAGGTGAAAGTGGAAGAGGAAAAGCCGAGGGAAGTGATTCATGTCCGGGCTAAACGAGGCCAAGCAACCGATAGCCATAGTTTAGCAGAAAGAGTAAGTTTTGCTGCAGTTATTACACTGTGTCATCAAACTTAGAAAAGTAAAAGATAAGGGTGTAATGACATGCTTTGAATTTGATTTCTAATACATCAGGTAAGACGAGGAAAAATCAATGAACGTTTACGATGCCTGCAAGACATTGTTCCAGGATGCTACAAGGTGAGATTGATTTATATTGTTGATCATCTTTGCTTTCATTAATTCATATGTTGTCCCAATCAGATTAATGAATTCTTAATTGGATGATATAATACAGACCATGGGAATGGCAGTGATGCTGGATGAGATAATCAACTATGTGCAGTCTTTGCAAAATCAAGTGGAGGTGAGCCCAAAACTTTATTTAGGTTTTTAACTTTTCACAACACTGAAAGTTCCAAGGAAATATGATGGAATGCTCATATGATTCTTTCGTTTTCTTATTTTTGTTCGAATCCAGTTTCTTTCAATGAAGCTCACAGCAGCTAGCACATTCTACGACTTCAACTCGGACACGGATGTCATTGAGACAATCCAGGCATGTTCCTACAACCTCAAAAACAAACACAACTAATCATTTCTCTATATACAAAACATATAAAAGCGCGACAAGGTTTTTTGTGAAGATATATCATCCAACACAAGCATGAATTATTCATCTTTGAACTGTCCAACTCTTGTTCTTTTTTTGGGTCCCTAATGTCAAGTTCCTTTTTGCAGAGAGCAAAGGCATTCGGAGCAATAAAAGTCGAGAATGATGCAAGCCAAGGACGTCCTCCTTCGCAATTTGGTCCGTTGGATCCGAATTTTGGCAGTTATCCTCAGCTACCACACTCCAGCTGAATACCTGAGCCTCCTCTTTTGTTTGTTTGTTTGTTTTGTTTTTCATTTTCAATGAAAAATTTGTATTAGGCAAAGGAAAGCACATGTCAAAAAGATTACGCCTTTTATACTGGATTTGCATCAAACTCCCACATGTTTGAAATTTTAACCGTTGGCTAAGACTTGTATTGTACAATGCAACTCAATGCCACAAAATCCATCATTTTTTCTCTTACACAAGAAACACGGATATGTATTTTTGAGATCGAATATGATAAAACTTGTCAGAGAGGAGCCAAATATTAAAATAAAATTAAAATAAAATATGACAATCTGAGATACAGCCTAGCTACTGAGGCAGAGTTGATGTTGAGACAGACAAGTTAAATGTGTGAACAAATTTGAGTAGTTATTTTTGTCCCCAATTGGGGTATGAATTGACTCATGTGTCTTTGTTGTGTGTGTGTGTTTTGATGACATGTTGATCAATTATTGTAGATTCCTTTATTTTCTTATTAAAGAGAAACTTGTTCTTGAGTGGATGGCTTGGTGTCCTCATCACTCAACTGTTGTTCAACAGGAAACATACTGCAGTAAATGGACATTTCAAATTGGCATATCCACAGGGGTAGGCCCATTAGCAGTTTTGCCAATTGCCATTACAATGATCAAGATTTATTATTATTATTATTTAACAATTTTTTTTTCTTTTGTGGGTTTTCAGACAACAGGCTTTTGATGTTAAGGTGGTAACTTTGTTGGTTATAATAGTAAGAGCATGACGTCATTACATCGTGCTATCATCTTAAATTGGTTTTGGATAGAGCATCTTGGCTCAATCATGCCCTTTTGATCTACAATTCTATCTTCCTTAAATTTTTTTAACCTTACTAATTCAGCATTTTTAACATATGTCATTCTACCCTGGATTACATTCCATTTGTTGTAATGGCACCCAAAAGGAAAGTAAATCTACTTTTTTTAAGGTGAAAAAAACTTTTATTAATGGGTCGACAAAAAGCTTTCAAATAAAAAAAAAAAATACTATATCACAATTCGGACCTTGGAATCATGGAAAGAAACGAAGAAGCTTGCGATGGAAAGTAATCTGCTTGCCTTCAGGATTATAGTCTAACTTCCAAGGATTAACA
>MAYD01373588.1:0-16879 GCA_001909325.1 Ruellia speciosa
CGTATGCTCGGTCTTTCTGCTCAAGGCATCTTGTTCGTTTCTTGCTTCTAGATTTGCTCTATTGCATAGTATTATTCCTACGGATAGGGTTAGTCTAGTAGTAGCCTTACCCTCGGGGGAATCAGTTGCGTGCACTCAGATACATAGAGGGCTTCTAGTCCAGATTCAGGGCACAGATATGCCGTCAGATTTGATTGATTTTCCGCTGACAGATTTTGATATTATCTTGGGTATGGATTAGTTGTCACGATATCAGGCCAGAATTGACTCCAGAATCAGAAATTGAGCCTGAGGGGACCGCGGGGTGTCCGGGTGACTTACCGCCAGAATCCGAAAGAGCCGAATATCAGAATTGTCTCAGCTGTCAGATTCAGATCAGAGGTCGACAAAAGGTATCCGGTGTTTCTGTGTTCAGTGTTGGATCTCAATGCAAATTTGTCAGAGTTAGAAAATAAGCCTGTTGTGAACGAATTTCCCGAGGTGTTTCCTGAGGAGATTCCTGGATTACCTCCGGTTAGGGAAATCGAGTTCACCATTGAGCTAGTGCCAGAGACAAGACCGATTCATAAAGTGCCATATCGGATGGCACCGGCCGAATTAAAAGAGTTGCAGGAGCAACTGAAGGAACTTCTTGACAAAGGGTACATTCGACCAAGCAGATCGCCTTTGGGTGCACCTGTGTTGTTTGTCAAGAAGAAGGACGTGAGTCTACGATTGTGCATAGACTACCGTGAATTGAATAAAGTGACAGTCAAGAATCGTTATCCTCTACCAAGGATAGACGATTTATTCGATCAGCTGAAGGGAGCGACAGTCTTTTCCAAGATTGACTTGCGATCGGGATACCATCAGCTGCGGATAGCTGAAGGTGACATCGCTAAGACTGCGTTGATGTTACAATAAAGGCATGTTTAAACTGATCATTGCATACTTTCTTCTTTAAAGTTTGCATCACAGTCATTCATTTTAAATGATGCATGTTGCATGGATTTTAAATTGGATCAGTTGGCTGACATATATAGAGCTGTTGCCATTTTGATCCTCATGTTATGCTTGTATTGCATAGTTGATGATGTGTGATTTCTTACTTAGTCTCAAGACTAACGATGCTACTTTATGCATCTTAGGTGTGACTGAAGGTCACGAGGATGCACCTCTGACACAGTGATGTAGGGGTTCGAGTTATTACTCGATGGGTTTTTGAGAGGACGAGAGAACCTTGTGATATGATTGCCTATCCTAACCACTTATTTGGTTGCATGGTTTTTTCAAATTTCTGTCTTTTGAACCTTATGTAATTCATTTGTAATCGGCTTGTATTAAATGACCGAGTCCCGGTGGGGGACATAACTACTTGATACTATGATCTGTAATAACTTTTGATTATCTATGTATTCTGCATTATGTGTTCATTATGCCAAGTATGATGCCTGTAATCAGATGGGGCGTAGCTTTCTGAAATCTAGTGACTTTGATAGGACGAGATAATTAGATTAGCCTGAACATCAAGCTTACTTTAGGATTAGGGATAGAACCCCTTGGTAAGTTAAGTGTGGCGGTGACGTGGCCTGATTATGGAAATTGGGGCGTTACACACGACACCTAGCCGCCACCTGGACTTGACCCATTCACCCACCCGACCCGACCCGACCCACTTATTGAATACAATGGATTTTACTATACGTAGCACTCAATTCCTATACGCAGCAACCAAAAAAGACCATTTCACCCTTTCATAATGTCGCTCCCCAGCCCCACCCCCACCCAAGAGGGGCGGGCAGCCGTCGTGCCCGCCCTAGACATGGTCCGAGCGACCATCGATCTCACCTCAGCATTTGTCAAGGCGAGATGGATGGCTGCCCGGGCCATGGGGGGGGGGCGACCGCCTCGGACATGGCCGTTGAGGCCACCAGACCATGCCATAGGGCGGCTGATTGCTCGGGCCAGGGGGGTGGGCGGCTACCCATGCCATGGGGGAGCGGTCGGCCGCCTTGGACATGGTCACCCGGCCATGCCATGGGGTGGCCGACCGCTCGGGCCATGAGTGGGGCGGCCGGCTGCCTCGGACGTGGTCGCCGAGGCCACCCAGTCATGCCATGGGGCGGCCAACTGCTCGGGCCATGGGGGGACGGCCGACCGCTCGGGCCATGGGGGGCGGCCGACCGTCTCAGACATGGCCGCTGAGGGCACCCGACCATGCCATGGGGCGGCCGACCACTTGGGCCATGGAGGGGCGGCTGGCCGCCCATGCCATGGGGTGGGTGGCCGCTCAGGCCACAGCGGCTGCCTGCCCCTACTGGGTGATCTTTTTTGGGTGCTGCGCATAAGAATTGAATGCTACGTATAGTAGTTCACATTCCAATTCCTTCACTCGGGTCAGGTCGGGTGAGTGGGTCGAGTGGGTCAAGTCCAAGTGGCCTTTAGGTGGCGTCCACGTGTTGCTGTTAATTTTAATATTTCAGTTAATAATTGCCACGTCAGCTAATTTACTTATTAGTTGGTTGAAGGATCATTTTGGTCGTGATTAGTGAATTATGAAATGAACGGGACTATTTTAATTTTTCGGTATATTTAGGGGACCAAATTGACATTTATTCTATATATATATATATAGATAAACGCAATGACTTTCCCCCTTTACTTTCCCCCTTTCTTCCCTTACGGCATCTCTCTCTAACTGCTCATTTCCTCTCTCTCTCTTTCTTAGAGCACAAACACGCAATATATAATAGGTAGTACTACTAGTATAGTACAAACCAAACCCTGAACACCCCACGTTAATAACCCATCTTTCATGGATTTCTTCCATTCTTCCCTGTGGCGACAATATGAATGGCAAAATGATCTTTTTTGGGTGTTGCGCGTAGGAATTGAATGCTGCGTATAGTAGTTCACAATCCAATTTCTTCACTCGGGTCAGGTCGGATGAGTGGGTCGAGTGGATCAAGTCCAAGTGGCGTCTAGGTGGCGTCCATGTGTTGCTGTTAATTTTAATATTTTAGTTAATAATTGACACGTCAGCTAATTTACTTATTAGTTGGTTAAATGATCATTTTGGTTGTGATTAGTGAATTATGAAATGAATGGGACTATTTTAATTTTTCGATATATTTAGGGGACTAAATTGATATTTATTATATATATATATATATATATAGATAAACACAATGACTTTCCCCCTTTCTTCCCTTAGGCATCTCTCTCTAACTGCTCATTTCCTCTCTCTCTCTCTCTCTCTCTCTCTCTCTCTCTCTCTCTCTCTCTCTCTCTCAGAACACAAACACGCAAAGGTGGGCGGATTTGAGAGAGAACATAAGTTGGAAGGTGGGGAAAGGTGAATCGACTAGTTTCTGGGAGGACAACTGGGTTTCAGAGGTAGGTATACTGAAACAGCACAGCAAACTTCCAAATGAAATTCACCCGGAGATGAGAGCAGTTGAAGCTCTTGGCTGGAATGGACAGTGGGACTGGGGCAAGGCTCTATAAATGGTTTGAAGAAGAAATTGTTAGAACTATAGCAGCCATTCCCCCGCCACACGTTGGGACAACAGTCGACAGGCTTGGTTGGCAATACAGAGGGGATGGTAAGTTCAGAATATCAGGTGGATACCATTTCCTTAATCACTTGAACTGGGACGACGAATCGAAGGTGTGGAACCTGGCATGGAAGTATTCTGGCCCTCACAGAATCAGACATTACCTTTGGATGCTGCTGAGAAACTGCATGCTTACCAACAAAGAGCGTTGCAGGAGACACATGACTGGGTCGGCAGCTTGCAGTTTATGTGGTGAAGGGGAGGAGGACATACTCCATGCAATCCGAGATTGCACAATGCCTAAGACATTTTGGATGGTAGTGGTACCGACTCGATTCCAGTGTAGTTTTTTCGATATGGGCTTGCATGACTGGATTGAAGCTAACATTCTCAACACGCTGGGTATTGACAAGTCCCCTCTGGACTGGCCGATCTTGTTCGGTGTTGCTGTTTGGAAGCTATGGGAGGCAAGGAATATTGCTGTTTTCCAAGGAGTGAGCCCTATCGAGCAAGGGATGCTGGTTCAGTGCACAGCCTGGACTCGCAGCATCCAAGTGGCGGATGCAATTAGAAGGCATCGCGCAGGTGGTGGTAGTCGGGAGACAAAGTGGAAAGCCCCCTTGTTGGATGGGTTAAGGTCAATACTGATGGAGCAGTGGGTATGAATGGTAGCCGGGGGTGTCGCCAGGGATCACTTTGGGCAGTGGGTATTTGGGTTCTATAAATCGATCGGCCGCTGCTCTCCTTTAACTGCCGAACTGTGGGCAATCGAGACGTCTCTGGTGCTAGCAGGGAGAAGAGGAATGCACCAAGTGATCATTGAAAGCGATTCGATGCAAGCAGTTGAGCTGCTGGGCAATACACCGATTAGCACCAAGGGCTGCCAGAACGCATTTTGGACATGAAGCACAGATTCGACGAACTCTTGTTTTGGTACACGCTAAGTGAGCGAAACACAATGACCGACGCGATGGCTAAACTGATGACAACACCTTCACATGATGTGCAAATGTTCACATAAGTGTCTGCCTCTCTACATGACAAGCTGGTGGAAGAATATCCCTCTATTTGTAATTAGTTAGGCTTGGCCGTTCCTCCCCCCCCCCCCCCCCCCCCCCCAACAAAAAAAAAAGAGAACACAAACATGCAATATATAATAGTTAGTACTACTAGGATAGTACAAACCAAACCCCACCTTAATAACCCATCTTTCATGGATTTCTTCCATTCTTCCTGGTGACTTTTTTTTCCTCCTGTGTTTGCATATATACAATACATTGCAGGTACTCACATGAGTTATTTCTGTGTGTGTAGTGAATCCAATCCAGCTTTGTCTTTTTTTCAGGGTTAAAAGAATGCCCTTTCGGTGTTAATGCCGAGCCTTGCCTCGCCTTTTGCTATTGAAAATAAACAGCACCCATCAGTCATCACCCATGGATGCTCGTTCCTTCGACGGTAAACATTCTCATCCCTTCTCTATCGTTACTGCCTTATATATATATGTATAGATATATATTTCAAATATTTTCACTTATTGGATGTCTTATTTTTTTCTCGTTTGGTTTCTGATGCCCTTGATGACAATAAAAAGGATGAGTTTTTTTCCCCTTGTAGATGCTTTCTGTTCGATCTGTTTAGTGGCATGATTTAGTGTGTCTCTGAATCGATATTTCGTGGCTTTCATTGTTTACGTTGTTGTTGCTGGTTTTCGTTTTCGTTTTCTTTTTTTTTTCCCTGTTGTATTTACCCTTTTTATTTTTATGTCAAAATAAAAATATTTCAAGGGGTTGGAGAATTACCTACCCTGTTTGATTTTTTTCTTGACGTTTAGAATTTCCAAGATGCTTATCAAGTTTCAATGGGTCTACCAGCTGTATTCTCGAACTTGTCAAGATTTTGACTATTCTATGATGATTCTCTGGTTTTTCTTTGATTGGTTGTTTCTGCTCTCTAACAATCTCACTTTGTCAATTTGTTGTTTGTCTCCACTCACTAAAGAGTAAAGATGATGGGGAATTGGAATTCTAAGATGCTAGTGTGGTTTCCATGATGTATTCTTAGCCAAACTGTTCTATATGCTCCCTTCACAGTCATTGATCAGTCAATGAGTTGTCTTTGTGATTCTCATTTTCTCATTTGGTTTTCTTTGACTAGCAAACTCAGCAATACTGTACACACGACCAACCTTTAATCGAAAAAAAGAGATGTTTCATGTGTTGTCAACTTCAGACATGATATGAGGCACTTTTTCACGGGTGAATTGTATTCTTGATTGTTGGGGATGCTTCGTTCTGCATCTGCACTTTACTGTTGTTCGTAGTTTGTTGTATCTCCATACCTATCTCAATTTAAGAGCGACGTTAGTTGAGCTCCCTGTATGCATTTTATGGTACCGATGACTTTTCTGGTATTTTGCAGGTGCTAATAGAGTAGTTCATGTTTTTCATCCATATACGGTGCTTTTAACGCATTTTGTTTTGAATTCTTACCCAGCATTGGCAAGTGCTTCATCAAAATGCAGTATGTTGGAGCAAAAGCGAGAACTAGTTTATGAACTATCTTCATGGTCGGATGGTGCCACAGAAATACTGCACGCTTGGAGCCGTCAGGAGATACTGCAGATCCTCTGTTCAGAGCTCAGGAAAGGAAGGAAGTATAAAGGATTAACGAAGTCAAAGATGATAGAACTTTTGAAAATTGTTTCCAAGAAGAAATCACAGCAGCCTTCAAATGCTTCAGAAGTACAGACTTCTTGGGAAATTGGTGAAAGGACTCCCAAAAGGCAAAAGAAATCCGATCCCACATATTGTACGACTATCGCAACATATGATACTGTGGCTAGTGAGGGTGGTGCTACTGATTCCAGCAACGTTGTATATTGCAAAAATTCTGCCTGCAAAAGCTAAGCTGAATCGTAATAATATCTTCTGCAAAAGGTGTTCTTGCTGCATTTGTCAGCAATATGATGACAAGAAGGACCCCAGCCTCTGGTTAATTTGCAGTTCGAGTCCTCCCTATCATGTCATCTCATGCAGTATGTCGTGCCACCTTGAATGTGCTTTAAGACATGAAAACTCCGGCTTATCCAAGGATAGGCAGGATAAGGGAGATGGAAGCTTTCGTTGCGTATCTTGTGGAAAAAAGAATGATTTACTAGGGTAATTGTCTGGTCTTCATCTTTCCTTTTTTTAGTCTCTTTTTGGTTTCTAATATGTCCTCAGTATGTTTTTTGGCAAACGGTGGAATCCTGCAGCTCTTGGAAAAAGCAACTTGTTGTGGCAAGGGATATGAGGCGGGTGGATATATTGAGCTACAGGCTATCGTTAGCTCAAAAGATTCTTTCGCGTACTAAATACTATCAAAATCTCTGTGGGGTTGTCAACGAAGCTGTGGAAAAGCTCAAAGAAGTAGGTACTCTAACTGGCTTACCCGTAAAGAAGGCCAGAGGGATCATCAACAGGCTCTCGTGCGGCCCAGAAATCCATAAAGTTTGTGCTTCTGTGATGGAGTCTCTAGACTCGATGATTTCTCAACGGGTGTCTCATCCGCCTCCTGGTGCTCTCTCCTCTCTTTTTATATGTGTACATACGAATGCAAGTGTTTACATCGGACTCATTCCTGGCATTTGTGATGTGTAGATTGCAATGCTCTTGCTTCAAAACTTGTCAAGTTTGAAGATGTTCGAGCGTCTACTGTAACAGCGGCCCTGAACTCTGAAGGCCCGAGCATGGAAAATGTTGAGAGCTACATCATGTGGCATCGAAAAGCTGATGAGAGAAACTACCCTGCAGAGCCTACTTGCAGATTTTTCGAACCAAGTACAAAGTTCGTGCTATCCGGACTAAATCTCACCCAGGTATTTTGTCAAGGTTGCTACCCTCGACTTGGATAGAGGTACTACTGCCTTCTGTGAGGTTCAGTTCCCAACAGGAAGTGCTGAAGACGAAGCGCATAATCTGAGCTTACACATGGACAGAAGTCAAAAGTCTGGTTACGATCTGCAGCAGTCTATCCAATCCTTCAGTGGAAGGCAAGATGAATAATGGTTCGCTGTACATCAAAAAAACTGGTTCTGCAAATATTGACAACAGTAACTGCTCTGGTCCATGCCAAAAGAAGGGGAATGGAGACATAATTACCTCAGAACAAAAGAAGGGGAATGGAGACATAATTCCCTCGGAACCAAGCACCGACGTAGTGAATTTGAGAAACAAGGGATCGTCAAAAGGCCAGATGGTAGAGGAAACCAGCACTGATTATACCTCCAACATGCCTCCGATGGGCTTGGAAGGTGTTCATTGCTTGGAGAGTTCAGAAGCGGGCCTGCAAATCACTCCATGCAAGCCAGCGAGTGTCAAGGAAAGGAAAATAGGCGCAAGATTAGTGGAAAGAGTGACATGGTGTTGTCTAAGGGGATTGAGGAGCCTCTGACAGGTTGCTCATCAAAGAAGAGAAGCACAGAGAGGCAAGATGAGGTGGGCCATACGGGTGTTGGCGACAAGGACAAGGATGATTTTGGGCACTACGTGAAAGTGATCCGATGGTTGGAATGTGAAGGTCATATAGAAGCGACATTAGGCAGAAATTTCTGACGTGGTATGGTTTTAGAGCAACGCCTCAAGAGGTACGAATCGTGAAAGTGTTGGTGGATACATATGTTGAAGATCCGGAATCTCTTGCCGCACAGCTTGTACACACATTCCCCGATCTTGTATCAAGATATACTCCTCTATCTAAGCTCTGGCACTGACTTGTGATATGAATTCAACCTCTTGGCTGTTGGTTTAAACCTATATGGGTTACTCTTTGAATTTATAGATCTAGCCAGCGTTGATTATTCACCACATTGCGATATATGATAGTACTTGAGAATGCTGCGGGCTTAAACTAGTGCAGTGATATAGGAGCATGCCTTGTAGACGGACATCCTGGTTCGTGGTTCCTATCTATCTCTAGGATATATTAAAGGCTCTATCCCATAGAGTAACCACTTACTTTATTTGATAGCCAATACTGTAACTACTGGACCAACTCATTCTTTTAAAATTATATAATAATAGTACACTTTACTACTTAAAGTTGTCTATAGGGCTGTAGACAAAGGATTAGACAATCCAGGATTTCAAGTTGTTTTGTGACGAGTATGTATGATTACATTACTGAAACCACTTTGGGTGAAAATCTAATCCAATCTATCATTTATCAACTACCTGGTTCTCTAACGTACGTACACTGGAACCAACCCTACTGATGCCAAACAAATTTGAAACGCTTCCCAACTATAGAAGCAGCCATTGCAAAGATCCGATAATGCGATGCATAGAAGGAAATTACACATATAGATAGATTATCACAAGATACAATTCTACATAGAAATTTTGGACACCACAACTGTTACAAAAGCAATATTCCAAAATCACTTTGAAAATGGCATCAGGAGATAACAACTTTAAACCGGTTAAGATAAGCCCGTTTCTCTCAATCTTCACTGCTTCATTCCAAAACTAAACTCAGCAAAGTGAGAGGAAAATCTTCACTGCTTCATTCCAAAACTAAACTCAGCAAAGCGCAAGAGGAAAAAATTCAACGAGTTACTCCAGTTGCCACTAAATTTGTCATTGCATCATTTGTGGCATCACGGCAAATGTGTGGATATTTGAGATACAAGAAGCAAGTTACAAATATGTATGTGCATTGATTCCTGCATTCCAGACCTTTATGAAGAAACAAAGAAGTATGCAAATCAACCATATGATAAACAATGAAGAATTCAAACCCGAAGACCATAATGAGTGCAATAAAAACAATAACGGGCACCAAATATACTCCACACAAATCGATCATTGAGAGCCTCACAGCCAAAAGCCACAAACAATTCTTGTTTAAAGTTTACACTAGAACCAAGACTGAGAAAACAATTTGTCCAAAACAGCATATAGTAATTCCCATATATTAATAATTGTGAGAAAATACTACAAATAAAATCTCAATTATTCAGCTTCTTACATCTTCTCTAGTTGTCGTCCTCCTACTTGATTTAAACCAGGAGGGATCTTCATCATCAAGGGACAGCACGTCAACCACTTGGATCCGCATCACGATTGAAAACTGAAGGGTTTAAAACAATTGTTCCTGTATAAGGTGGGGATGACACATCAAACCAGAGTGAAAAAAGCAAAATGTGCATCATTCCCTCTCTTGTTGAACCAATGTTCTACATAACGGCAAAGGGAAAATATGCCACTCTTCTTGCTCTAGTGGCCAGCAGAAGGCATATAGAATAATTGCAACCATTCCTGATGGAAAATTCCAGATTCAGGGTAAAATATGATTCTACATTTCTACTCATACTGTAAGATTCAGCATGAAAAATATTCTGTATTGCACAAGTTAAAAGGAGGCTCAAGAGCAGAGGCATGAGTGAAAAACAAAAAGCATTTCTACATCTAATGTTCCTGGTTTAGAAGCTGCATCACACACAAGGGTAGTGACACACCCGCATATAGATGCCTTCTTGCTGTTGTTGTGAATTGTTTGTGAACCAATTGAATATATCCTCTTACAGTCTTCCTTAACATGACCTATCTTCAACAATTGAAATCATCCATAACAGCAGTAATTAGTTCTTTCAGCTGTTTGTGCCCCATGATCATAGTTCTAAAAGGCATATGGCACAACATGCGCCATATCGAAGGATGGTGCATATTTATTACATTAAATTAATGTATATGTGTGAGTGTGTTTATAAGACAAAATTATATCTTATAGATTCTTTACAACCTAATCCACAAACATTAATAAAAGTTAAATGTTTCAAATCATATACCACCTCCGTTCACCAAATATTGCATCACTTTCCTTTTTGGGTCATTAATATAGCAACATTTCCATTTTCGGTATCTTTTCCCCCTCACCATTAAAAAATACTATATTTTGTCTCCTTCCACTAATAAAAACCCTAAAAACTTCATTTCTTAACAGCCGCATCAAACCTAAATGTTGCAATTTTTCATAGACAAAGGGAGTGTTTCATCCCAATCATTAAGAGGTCCCACAGATACAACTGAAATAATGACAATTGACAAATAAATACTTGTACTAGCGAAAAAATAGTAGAAAATTATATGTTGTACCAATTAATTAGCAGTAGCTATAACAGTAGTGAAAAAAAATATTATACATTATACAACTGTTATTACTACTAGTAAACAACGTACACTCCCATGATTGTGCGAAATAATAAATTATGTATGTATGTAATTATCATATTAACAAAAATATTATCAATTCCCTCTTCCCGCCACCAAATCTCTCTATACATATACTTCTTATGTTTTTTTGTACTTGTCCACCTTTCCATTTGAGTCTGTTTAGAAACACTTGTCCAGTTAATTTTATCAATTAATAAAATACTTCATTTTCTCTCTATCAAATTATAAAACCTTCCTTTTTCTCTTCATCCACAAATAAATTCTCCATTTCTCTCTCCATCTACTAATAAAATACTCAGTTTCTCTTTTTGACTAAACTCCCGTGCCCAACTCAAAGTGGACAAGTAAAAAAAATGTGAGGAAATATATATATATATATATATACACACACACTAGTAAACGATACATACTTCAATGTGTGTGCCAAATAATAAATTTTGTATGTATATATTTATTCTAAAATATTACCAATATGGTAAGTTTGTCTAGCATTTAAAGCATTCCTTTCTTTTCATAAGGAAAGGATTCGAGTCTTACCAATTGCAAATTGTATGAAAGTTTTATTGTTAGACGAAAGAAACAACAGTAAATTTGTAATTATACGTCACAACAGATGAAGCAAGTGTGCTTAATCTTAAGGTTTCCACTTCGATTGCTAGGCTGATTAATCAAAAAATTGTGGAACGTACAAATAGATACTATAGACATTAAAAAATGTGAAAAAAAAAAAAAAAAGAAAAGAAATAATTTTAGTCTCTTCATTGAGGTGTGTATGGAGAGTGCAACTCTACTACACGTGACAAGGCACAATGTATGCACCATGCCATGGATAATGGCACAGAGGCTGTACCGTGAGCCATGGTGTGCCTTGTACAACTATGCTCATGATCATATTACAGTGCTCTTACATGCATCAACGCATTCAGACAAAGGTCATTTTACCCATCTACCTTACCATATGTGTGTTCAAGCTAATGTCACTCAGCAAGATCCTGAGCTTGAGATTCAAAGTATTGCAAGGTTGTTATAAGCTCTAAACAGCACCAAGATGCACAGATAGCTATTTACAGCCAATCCACTACAATATAAACAAACAAGCTATCATCTATATGATTGCAGAGCTTTATTGTTAGAGAAACTCCTTCCTATAATTTTTTCCTAGGTTAACTTCTTAGATTACAGAACTCTCTTGAAAAACCCAGAGAAAAACAAAATCCACTACAGAGGAATTCATTATTCACAATTACGTTTTCAGAATTCTAGGGCAAGTGCAAATATCGGTGTAAGAACAAATTTCTTTCAATAGAATAGACTAAAAAGGTTGCAAGAACTATGATTCTGGGATAATATGCTATGGCATACAACAGTAATTATTTTTCCACAATAAGGCATAACCACAATTTCTAATCAAAATCACAAGTCACTCAATAAAAAGGTTCATTCAGAATTACTCAGACGAAAACCTAACCTGGAGAGAAGTGAAATTCTCTTAACCTAACGATTCTTTTCAGCAGGCAAAGGGCGATTGAACCCCCCACGGCGATTCATGTACTGCCTAGGCTGCCGCTTGGTGACCTTTCTCACGGCACCGACGTGGTTACCAGGGACCGACTTCCCTTTGGTGGTATCGAACCCCATTGGAATCCCGAATTTCTTCATCATCTCCATCTCATCCTCGTCCATCATATCTGCGTCCTTATGGACGTCGTCGTTGCTAACGGTATTATCCTTTCGCTTCTTGTCTTTAGGAACGGCGTCATCCTTGTGCTTGTCCTTGTCCTTGTCCTTGTCTTTTAAATCGTCCTTGTGGCGCTTCCTGGCAGGGGAGCTGGGCGAGCGGGAGCGGGAACGGGAGCGCGAGCGGTGGTGCCTGTGGCGGTGGCGGTGGCGGTCTCGATCTCTTTCATCGGGGGAACGAGTACGCGAACGGGTGTGGCGGGATCTAGTGCGGTCAGGAGTACGGGAACGCGAACGTTTGTTGCGTTCACGATCTCTGTCGAGGTCACGGTCATCGCGGTGTCGTTTCCGGTCGCGATCTCGGTCTCTGTCTCGATCCCGATCCCGGTCGCGGTCGCGATCCCGGCGGTCGTTCATGGCGGAGGAATGAAGGGCTAGGAGCGGAGAAATTGGGATTGGGGCTTCCGAGTTTAGACGCGCTGGGGTTTAGGGCTTGCTTCGCGTTACTATCGTGTCATTTAATTTAATATTTTTAATAAAATTATTTTTTTAATAATTTAATTATAAAATATAAAATATTTTTAATAAAAATATAATTTTTTAATAATTTCTATTATATTTTTATTTAATTTTTTAAAAAATATTAATAATTACAAAACAAAATATATAAAAATACAAATTTTGTAAATAATTAATACAATTATAAAAAATACAAATATTATACTTTCTCCGTTTCAGAATGATCGCAACGTTTAAAGCAGACACGTTTGCCGATACAGAATTTTAACTATTAATATCGTTAATTATCAATATGTAAAAAATATATAAAGTTGATATTTTGAAAATACTTATTAAGACAAATCTAACAAGACCCAACATGACTATTTATTTTTTTAAGCATAAGTTATAAATAATAGTTAAACTGAAATATGTAAATAGTGTTTACTATGCAAACGGTGCGATCATTCTGAAACGGATGAAGTATATTTTTTATTTTAAGTAATCGTGTTGTTTTTAATTTTCTTGCTAATGGCACTTTTCTTGGAAAAAAAAATACACTTTTGTATTGAAGTATATGTCACTAAATTGCTCTCTCTCAGTTGCCTTCTCCGACATTCTACCACCTATCATCGCCCTCACCACCACCGGCCATTGCCGTCATCACCACTACCACTAAAATCCCTCCAAGGTAGGCGAAACTGTCATCGTACAGGCCCTCTTCACTGTGCGGACGCCCCATGCCGCGCCGTGGGGTGAGGCCAAGTTCGCAGCGGCCTCTGCTGCACGACCAGCCACTGCTACGCATGGTGGGGTCGCAAACTCAAATCCAAACCTCTCTTTCGCCGCTGCTCTCTCGCACGTTCCATCACCGTCGCTAACCTTGTTCGTCGTCGCCTCTGTTTTTAGGACTCGGTGGCAACTAGTGTATTTCAAAGCCGTCATTGAGGCGTAAGCAGGTATGGAATTTTTTTTTTATTTTTGTTTAGATAATGAATGGCAAGGATTATCCTCCCCCCCACACCCCATTTCTTCTCTGATTTGTTTTTGGTGGCTTTCGTTGGTTTTGTTTCATTTGCCTTTAATGGTGGTTTAATCGTCAGTCTGGGTTGGTGGTTGGTGGCGCTAATGGTTCGTCAGCCGTCCGAGATCCTAGTGCCTTGGTACTATGGGGGTGGCCTATGGTGGCTTGGTGTTCTTCGCTTGGGCGGTGGCGGTGGCCCTTTCTTCCAGGGGGAGGGGGGGCTCTCCCATGTCTGTCAAAGTTGGAAAGCGCTAGTCATGTAGGCCGACACCTAGTTGGGTACAAAGTGGTGGCGGAGGAGGGTTGCGCGCATCTGGGTTTGCGTGAGGGGTTGGTAGATGGCTAGCTTGCCAAAGTCCAGATTTAATATCCAGTTTTTCTATAATCGGGAATGTTATGCCACACCTAACTTACCAAGGAGTTATACTCCTAACCCCACAATAAGCCGGAGTGCTCAGGCTGACCTCTTATCTAATCTTATCAGAGTACGCTGAATTTCAGGAAACTGGTCTCCTCTGATCATAGCTCACGACACAACTCAAAATAAATAAACATAGTGTACCATTCAAAATATAATAAATATTAATTACAAACCAATATGTGTAAAGTAAATGTTTCACACCGAGACTCGTCTATTTAAATACAAGCCAAAATGAATAAATTACATTGGGAGTTGCGAAAATATAAATAAATGAATTAAATGCACGGGTAGAGAAGTTAACCAGTTAACCCTACACATACATCTATGTTCACTCATCTTACAACCAACCCGGGAATCCAAACATTCCCTAAGTTCCATTTAGAGCCGGAGGTTTATCCTCCTAGTCCTAATAGTATATGCGATACACAGAAGCACCATTAGTCACGAAGAGTGAGTAAGGTAACGAGCACGGAAAACAGTTATACAAGCTGTCAATTCTTCAACAATTGACCAAGAAATATAAAAGGGCATTAAATAAAATAATATAATTTAATCCAGCATTGAACAAATGTTAAACAACGAAGATGCAGCCATGAGTTTATTCTCGGAAAACGTGCATATTAAAATATGCAATCCTTTAGAAGACCATACATGTCACAGCATGCATAACCCTTGATTGAGAGTGTACCCAACCGTACGCCAAACTCGACCAACAACCATTTCATGAAAGCAACTTAAAATACAAATCATGAAATAAATATTCCTTTGAAACCATTTAAAATGAAATTGCATGTACGTGAATGAAGTGATGGAATCATAGTTCAACCAAGTGCATCACATAAGTCACACATTGGAACAATCACATCGTCAATAAAGGAGAAAATCAATTGCATGCTTTATTTATATTTACCGAATAAAATATTATTCAAGTTAATCAGAAAGATGGAACTTATGGTCGTGTAGTACATTGTTCTTTACCGTTATCTATAGTCTTCTAAAGTCTTGACTGGTCAAGCCAAATGTCAAATCCAATCCAAAGGTTCACATGTTCAAAGCCACAACCTGTACCAAATCACCTATCTTACAAACCGAAATAGAGCCCTATTAATTATCCATTACAACTTTAATTTTTAAAAGATTATAGATAGGATAATTAAATAAAATCTATGACACTAGGGTCATACTATACCGTCGTAATCCCTTGTCTCACAAGACAAATCCACGTCACAACGTTAACAAAAAATAAACCATTCCAAAGTTTAATCCTTCAAATTCAATTAATTATTATCCAAATAATTAATTAACTTAATCTCAACCATTAGGACAAAACCCCTACTTCCAGGTGTTGATTATCTAATTTAATCGTTTCTCAACAATTAAATAAATTAAAAATCCTTAAGTTATTATTCTTTAATAATTACTAATTTTATTGGACTACTCAGATGGTGTCAATTGTAGTATATGGCTGCCTTGTCCAAGACCCTCGTATCATCATCGTAGGAAACTAATAAATTAATTATCCAAATTAATTAATTGTTTCAAGTCAGGTTAAATAGATTTGAAGTATTAGGCAATTAGGGCCAATTAGTTCTTAGGCCCAAGACAAACTGACCAAGCCTAGTTCTGATGGCCCAGTCAATAGTTCAAACTTCAGGATCCATTAGGTCCAAGGATGAAAGCCCAATACTCTATAATAATTAAAAGTCCAAACAACCCAAGTCCACAAGTCACGGCCCAACTGTAACATCCCGATTTTCCCTACCGGAAAATGTTACCGCCACACCTAACTTACCTTGGGTTCTACGGCCCAACCCTTAGTAAGCTCGGTGCTCAGGCTAATCATGTTGTCTATCCTATCAGAGAGCGCCGGATTTCAGGAAGCGAGTCCCCTCTGATCACGGCTCAGCGTATTAAAACATGGACATGCAAGCGCGGAAAACAAACTGATACCAATACGAATACAAACAAAGGTCCCACGCCCGGGATATGGCTATTTAATACAAGCCATTAACGAATGAAAGAGCAGTGCATGAAAGAAAATCACACAGATGCAAATTAAGAGTTCTAGTGCTCTCAACTTACATCCCTCGAGGCGTTGCCTCGCCCAGCGTGCTCAATGGCCTGGGGTATCTCCCCCGACCCTTCGGCATCTGCAAGAACAAGCACAGCTTAGTTGAAAAGACTAAGTACGGAACATACACAATGCAAATGAATGACATGGGTATGATCATGACATGAGTTCCACTCTGAGAGCATATCCTCAATGCACTCAGAGGGTTTAAAATCCAATGCGGCCTTAACTGAAACTATGCAGGTTCATAAATCTATGCCGTTATCAAACCGCTCACCCTAAACGCAAACACAGCCCGGTCACCACACGGACATGATTTCACCCTTCGTACACTTAGCCACAATTGGCATAGCTCAGGGTGAGGGTCCAGACCGTGTGCTCAGCGGCTGTGAGGCGTTTCGGGGTTTTAAACCAAATCACTGATGCAATCCAACCGAATGC
>MAYD01373662.1:0-10360 GCA_001909325.1 Ruellia speciosa
AAATATCAACTTTATATATTTTTTACCTATTGATAATTAACGATATTAATGGTTAGTATTGATAAGCGTGAAAAGAGAAGTGGAGCAAAAAAAAAAGAAACGGAGGAAGTATTGTTTACCTATGATAATTAACAATATTAATGGTTAAAATTATGTATTGTTAAGCGTGAAAAAACGGAGGTAGTATAAGTTATAAATATCATTAATTATCAATATGTAAAAAGATATATAAAATTGATATTTTTAAAATATATCTTAAAACATCAACACGAATAACAAGACCATGGCTATATTTTTTTTAAATATAAGCCAGATAATTGAATAATATTGTAAAAGTTTGCAAAAATTGAAAGAACTAATAAAATCATTTGGAAACACGTACCTGGAGCAGGCAACGGATCGCCAGATGCTGCAAAACACAAAGAATGTGATGGATGACGGATCAGATTATCAGACAATGGTTAATTAATCAATTAATTAATCTATTACCTTTGCACTGGACAGGCACGGAAGCTCCGCACATCCGTGGGAGCGAAATCGCGAGATTCCTATTGAGAAAGGGAATCGAGATCGGAACATTTCCGGTCACGATCAGACACATACAGTCCACGCTGTTGGACATGAGTGATTTCACGGCGTTGCAGCAGTCCTGTGTCGGGGACGATCCCCTGCTGCCGCTGCCCGTGACGTAGTTCAGGCACGGCGTGAACGTGGTCATCATCGACCCCGTGCACGGCGTGGCGATTGTCTGTGCATTTGTTGGATGGAAAACGGCTGTGGTGAGGACGATGGATATGATTCCGTGTATTGCTGTAATAGTAAAAGCAGCCATGATTGGGCTGAGGTTGTTGATGGTATGAATTTAGGGTTTTGAGATTTATGGAGGTGAATGGGAATTGGGAATTAGGATGGGATTGTTGATTGATTAGTTTAATTATTAATCGAGTGCTTTTTTCTTTAAGATGAACTACTTTAACTACATTTGGATTGATTAGTCCATGTTTGGTGGCAGGAACAATCTTAAAAACTTGTAATAAAGTTTCTGATTGTTAACTTGTTTTGAAGTAGGCCAACAAGCTCACCTGTCCTTATCTGACAAGGATATGTAATGTGCTTATTTAATGTAATCTTCACTTCTTGTCTCATTCCAATTCAAGTTTCAAACTTCTTTCAGCTGATTAAGGGTAATTTGTTAAGACTTAAGCAAATGGGAAAGGCTGTCAGCATGAGTGATCTGAGCTTGTTATCTGTGGTCGTGGCGATGCTTTGGAGGATGGCGGCAGCTCAGTCAGGCTGCACAACGGCGTTGATCAGTCTGTCCCCATGTCTGAGCTACGTTGGAGGGAATGCCTCCACTCCATCATCGTCTTGCTGTTCTCAGCTGGCAAATGTTGTGCAGGGGCAACCGCAATGTCTGTGTGCATTGGTGAAAGGCGGGGCTGCCCCCCTTGGCATCTCGATCAATCAGACGCTGGCGCTTGCTTTGCCTGGCGCGTGCAATGTAAAAACGCCTCCTGTTAGCCAGTGTGATGGTAAGAAATGAGATAATTGTTTGTTTTGTTTTTTCAGAATCGTGGATGATTGTAATAGCTATTAACTAATAAGCTTTGATCTTGTTGTTACTGCTGCAGCTGTCAATGGACCGGCTTCTTCACCTGTGCCAGCTGATGCTCCTTCGGATTCTCCTGATGCACTGCCTGAAGCTCCAACAGCATCTTCAGATCCAGACATTCAATCTGGTATTCTAACAGCAATTCTAACCTAGCGATGTAAGAATTTTTTACCAATATGATGACATTTGCGCGAAAATGCTGCAGGGGCAGGGTCTAAACAAGTCCCCGGGGGGAATGGAGCTGTTGTTGGAGGAAGCAGCAGAAGTATGGCATTCAGTGCTGTCGGGATCTTCCTCTTGGTGGCCTCATGTGCTGTTCTCGACTTTTGAGATTTTGCTAGCATCATCATGATACAGCTTAAGGAGTCACTTACTCCTTCCTAGTTAGGGCATATACACGTCGTATGTCATCTTGAACCGTGATTACTTATGTAATACCTCAATATACGATTGTGTGAAATACGTCGCATCGCTGTGGCTTCTACTGTAATAGCCAAGACCCTGAGTGTATCTTCATACAGAGACTTTAGTTAAATGGATATTCATACTGTTTTAAGTATCGAATTCTTCTGTTATTCAAAAAAATAAAAAAAAAAAAGGGTATCGAATTCTTCTTGTTATTGGATTGTCCCAGCCCAATTAACCACTTGTCATAAAACTTAACCAACAAATGCTTGAAATGTCCCTTAACTCCTGCACAAGCACAACTAATGGGCCGAAAGTTTGGCATATGTAGGAAAAGGGTTGATGTCTAGACAAACTATAAAAGATCAGAGAATCATGTTATTGTATTCAGGAGATTTTCTATGGCGGTAACTACACTTTGTTATGAAAAGTGGGTGTTACACATCAACGAAACTATATTTAGGACTCTGTATGAAGGTACAATCAAGATCTTGGTTATTACAACAACAACAATCGTATATTGATAGGAAAAGCCTATAACAGAAACAATAGGAAAATCAGAAACCGAAACCAAGAACATATAATTCAATCTCTTGACAAAGAAAGCAGATACGGTTGGGGCGAAGGCAGTCTCATCTCATAAGCCAGCAACGGACACAGCATATGATGCAATGAGCACAAGGAAAAGTATAGCATTGAAAGATGCCTAAATGTTGTTTCCACGGCTGGTACTGCCAGTGGGAGTGGCTTTTGACCCTGCTCGCGCAAAACCATACATGTAAAGTGTAAACTTCGTGATAAACCACCAGATTTAGTACACTAATTGAGCGTTGGCTTATCAGTATATTTACCTGATGGAATATTGGTGCTTGCAGCTGGTGTGTTAGATGAGTCGGATGGGGGACTTTACCGCGTATCTGGGGAAACAGCTGGTCCATTTGAAGCTGCTCCACATAACAGGTCTATTAGTTAAACCAACAAGCAAAAGACTAAGAAATTAAAGTCGAACGTTAGTACCGTTGCATGCATCTGCTGACGGGAGGAGTCTGCACTTTGCAAGCATCAGGCAAAGCAAGTGCCAAAGTTTGGTTTATATTAAAGCCGTAGGAGGCAGCAGTGCCATTCAGCAGCAGGCAAAGGCACACTGGCTGCGACTGAACCACGGATGTGAGCTGCGTGCAGCACGAGGACGAGGGAGTGGATGAATTCCCAGAAACGTAGTTGAGACACGGAGACAAGCCCATCAATGTTCTTGTGCAGCCTGATGATTGAGCTGCGCCTCCCTCCCACAGAAAGGCTAAGAGCACGACAAGAAGGCGTGCTTTGTAGGCCATTTTTTTGATTTGCTTGAAATGTTTATAGGCCAAAAGGGGAAAGTGTAGTAACTTGGTGAATAAGATCTGAAGCTTGAAACTGAGTGAGGAAAGAAGTTGAGGATTGGGAGTTAAATAAGGGACTTGGAGGGAAAAAGAAAAGAAAAGAAAAGAAAAGTCAGAAACGGGCTACAGATAACTGTACAAAAATAATACTACTATGGATTAGTTACAAAGGTTAACTGTCAATAGTTATTACATAGTTATTAGTTCATGTCCTTTCACCTATACTAGCTAGCTGATGATCAAGTGGATATTCGAGCATCCAAGTTCCAACAAAATGACACCTACTAATTGACTAGGAAGCGCGATGCTTGTTACCCTTGTTACCATAGTTATTAGGCCATGGCTCCATAAGATACCAATGCTCCCTTAATTCCCCTTGGCGAGCTTCATCCTCCATTGTAATTTGTAACTCGATCGCCTTTACAAACCCCAAACCAACAACGTGGCAACCAAAACTCCTTCCTTGGTTGATGATGGTTGAAATTTGCATGATGCGCTTGATTCAAATTCGGAGTATTGATTGTATGTTGCCGGGTTACTCACAAAAGTAGTGCCAAAACCACCAATTTATTTGCTTTCACCCTAACGTTATAATTAAACCCATTTTCCTATAGAACCGAGATCACCCATGTCTCTTCTATCCCTATCCCATTTTTAATTTTCTTTCTTTTTTCTAAGTCTAAAAGATTCGAAAGACAAGATCATGCGTCCATCGATCGCTGCCATGTCCCATTAATCACGCCATTGTTAGTAGTTATTCCACTTGAGCGCGCAATTTTTGCCTTCTAGATATGCTACCTAGTCCAGTAGATGCTGTTTTGTTGGATGCTCGAACATCCATCCACTGGATGTCTGGATCATCGGTTAGTTTAGGTGAAAGGGACATTAACCATGCAATAACGATGAATCTTTTTATCTAAGCCAGACTATTTTGTACAGTTTAGTTATCTGTATTCCTTAATGATTGCTAAATTTGTTAATAAGTAGTTGGGCAGTGTAACAACCTGCCTGTTTCTGACTTTTCTCTTCTTCTCTCTCCCCCCCCCCCCCCCCCCCCCCCTCAAACCCCCCCACCACAACAACGCCCTTATTTAACCCCCGATCCTGCAGTTAGCACACTCAGATTCAAGCTTCTGATCATCATCACCAAGTTAGCACACTTTTTCCCTCTTGGCCTAAAAAGATTTCGAGCAACTAAAAATGGCCTACAAAGTGTGCCTTCTCGTCCTGCTTTCAGCCTTTCTGTGGGAGGGAACTGCAGCTCAATCATCAGGCTGCACGAGAACATTGATGGGCTTGTCTCCATGTCTCAACTACGTTTCCGGGAATTCATCCACTCCCTCGTCCTCATGCTGCACGCAGCTCAAATCCGTGGTTCAGTCGCAGCCAGAGTGCCTTTGTCTGCTGCTGAATGGCACTGCTTCCTCATATGGCTTTAATATAAACCAAGCTTTGGCACTTGCTTTGCCTGATGCTTGCAAAGTGCAGACTCCTCCCGTCAGCAGATGCAATGGTACCAACTTTCTTTCATTCGACTATAATTTCCTTGTATTTGCATTGTTGGTTTAACTATTAGCGCTCTTATGTGGTGCAGCTGCCAATGGACCAGATTCTTCCCCAGATACCAAACAAAGCCCCCCATCCGACTCATCTAACACGCCGGCAGCAGGCTCCAATATCCCGTCAGGTACATATATAATACCAACACTAGTGCACTAAATTCAGTTCATTTATCATGAAGTTTGTGTGGATGTTTGCACGTGCAGGGTCGAAAGCCACTCCTTCTGACAGTACCAACAGTGGAAACAACATTAAAGCATCTTACGGTGCTGCCGTTTTCCTTGTGCTCATTGCATCATATGCTGTGTCTGTTGCTGGATTCTGAGTCCAGACTGCCTTCGCCACAACCGTATCTGCTTTCTTTGTCAAGAGATTGAGTTATTGTTCTTGTTTTTGGCTTCTGGTCTTCACATTTGATGTTTTTACTTCATAAGCTCTTCTTAGAGAAGAGCTGGAATCTACTATGGTATTTGTTGCTGTCATTTTGAACCGTGATTTCTTATGTAATAACTCAATATACGATTGTAGTTGTAATAGCCAATACCTTGATTGTACCTTCATACACAGTCTTAAATGGATTTGTTCATTGGTTTTAGAATCAAATTCTTCTTGATCTTAACACAGCTCAATTAACCACTTGCAATAAACCTTAACCAACAAATGCTGTAAATGTCCCTTAACTTCTGAACAAGCACAACTAACTAGCCAAAAGTTCGATATATGTAGGAAAAGGGTGATGCGTAGACAGAATATAAAAGATCAGAAAACATGTAAGATGTATGTGTTTTCCATTTAAGGAAATCAAAAAAACTCTGTTTCATTACAGCTCCTATGGATCTCTGTTGAGTATGTTGCAGAAGATTGTGATGCTGCAGAGGCTCGATCCGTGGAGCTTGGCATAGGCTAATACTCGTACGGTAGCACTTTTGTAAATATTAGAATGGCAGTTTAGTAATTCATGGAACACGTTTCTATTTGTTGCTTTGACGCTTTTACTTATGGGAGATTATAAATATGTTTTCTCCCTCCGCTCATTTATCGTATCAACTTCCACAGAATTAATAAAAACAGTTTTTTTTCTTCCCCAATTCATCTTCATCTTCTTCGCTAGGGTTCGGTTTCATTACAGCTCCTCTGGATCTCTCATTGATGAAAATTTTATATAACCAGTAATAAATTTTATGATCCATGAGTAATACAGCTTCACTGGTTTTATGTGAGAGTTATCCAATCAGTCATGCTTCTCATCAGTTTTAATTCTGGTCTGATCATTTAATCTCCAAATTTCAGCACTAATGATGTCCTTTGTTTCCCTTAAGAAGGAAATGTACCGAACATAAACCCAACAGATTTTATAGTCAAGAATTTGAGATGGATGATAATCTTGTCCTTGACAGATCAGAGGATCGCCCATGTCAATCACACCATTTTTAGTAGTTATTCGAGAAGCCTAAATTTGTGAACTACCAATCACTTCAGCAATTTTCGCCTTCTAGCACACGGAACAGGGTAGAAGACGTCATGCTTCCTAGTTTAGTAGGTACCATTTTGTTGGATGCTCAGATATAACTGGATCTCGCTTAGTTTAGGTGAAAGGGACACTAACTATGTAGTAACAATGAATCTTTGTATCTAATCCATATTATTTTGTACAGTTTAGTTATCTGTAGACCTTAATGATTGCTAAATTTGTTAACAAGTTGTTGGGCAGTGTAACTAACCTGCCTGTTTCTGACTTTTCTGTTCTTTGTCCTTTTCCCTCCCAAAGCCCTTATTAAACTCCCAATCCTGCAGTTGTTTCCTCACTCAGATTCGAGCTTCTGATCATCATCATCGCCAAGTTAGCACACTTTTCCCCCTTGACCTAAAAAGATTTCGAGCAACTAATATGGCCTACAAAGTGTGCCTTCTTGTCGTGCTCTTAGCCTTTCTGTGGGAGGGAACTGCAGCTCAATCATCAGGCTGCACGAGAACATTGATGGGCTTGTCTCCGTGTCTCAACTACGTTTCCGGGAATTCATCCACTCCCACATCATCGTGTTGCACTCAGCTCACATCCGTGGTTCAGTCCCAGCCGGAGTGCCTTTGCCTGCTGCTGAATGGCACTGCTTCCGCATATGGCTTTAATATCAACCAAACTTTGGCACTTGCTTTGCCTGATGCTTGCAAAGTGCAGACTCCTCCTGTCAGCCAATGCAATGGTACTAACTTTCTTTCATTCGACTATAGTTTCCTTGTCTTTTGCGTTGTTGGTTTAACTATTAGCGCTCTTACGTGGTGCAGCTGCCAATGGACCAGGTTCATCCCCAGATACGCGACAAAGTCCCCCATCCGACTCATCTAACACACCGGCAGCAGGCTCCAATATCCCATCAGGTACATATACCAACACTCTAAGTCCACTAAATCCAGTCGTTTATCATGAAGTTAACGTGGATGGTTTTGTGCATGCAGGGTCGAAAGCCACTCCCACTGGCAGTGCCAACAGTGGAAGCAACATTAATGCATCTTTGAATGCTGCAGTTTTCCTTGTGCTTATTGCATCATATGCTGTGTCTGTTGCTGGATTCTGAGATTCCACTGCCCACGCCACAACCGTCCCTGCTTTCTTTGTCAAGAAATTAATTATTTGGTTCTTGTTTTCGGTTTCCAGTTTTCCCATTGTAATGTTTTAACTTCATGAGATCTTCTTAGAGAAGAGCTGAATCTTTTGTACCAGATTTGTTTAATGGATTTTACATTGTTCTTACATGCCTGTTTTGTCAATTTCTTATCTATTGAAAATCTCATTTCAATCAACTTGAACCAACACTGTTGCACGATATGCGATGCATCAAACAGTCCTATGCGTTCGCGCTAATTCTACCGTGTAAAATTTTAAAAGCCCACTGTCTGCATTTTGTTCCATCAGTAAGAACTTCATCCATACCAACAGTAAAGTTCACATTCAGATAATTTTTCAGTTTCTTGCCTCGGCAAACGTTGAACATTTTGCGCTGTCCTGAAAGTGCAACGAAAGTAGGTGCCAACGGATTCTTCTTCGATGGCTGAACAGCAAATGAAGCAAATACTTTTCAGCCAACGAACTTACTTTCCAGTGTACTTAATGATTCTCAGGCCGGTCTGCATTTGACAAAGAAACCTTTCTGAGAGCATCAAACTTCAGTAAACTGGCGATCATTTCAGTACATTCAATCAATTTCCATGGATAAAAATGCTTGATGCTTCTTTAATATGAATTAAAGTCATAGCAGGTTACAATTAGGTGAAACAAACATAGGCAGGACAACAAATTTGAACTGTATAAGGTACAACAACAGTTACTAATAAAATAACCTCAAGACTCCTTGATTCTGTTATCAATGCTTCCTAAGTTTAGGAAAATTAGGCCAACTGAAAAACCAACCCGAGTTGTCGTTATCCCTTCAGGCCCCCCTATATATGTATATCCTCTGCGCCATTCCTTCCTTATATTCACACCAATCCTTTGTAAGAAAACTATGGCTGCAACAAAGTATGGGATGGCTTTGATCTTGGTGATTGCACTTTTGGCATCCACCAGATCCGTGGCGCAATCAACCTGCTCGAATAAAGTGATGGGCCTGAGTTCATGCGTAACGTACATTACACGAAACTCATCGACGCCATCATCATCATGCTGCGCGTCCCTTGACAGGCTTGTTAAGTCACAGCCAGGATGTTTGTGTCCTCTGCTGAGCAGTGGCGCCGGTTTCTCTTTAGGCATTGCCCTTAACCGAACCCTTACATTGGCGTTGCCGGCTGCTTGCAATCTGCAGACTCCTCCAGTCAGCCAGTGCAGTAGTAATTTCAATTACAACTTTCTCAACATTTTACACATGTTATCCATGTCTATTCACAAATGTGGTTTTTAACAGAACTTGCCACTGCACCTGCGCCTTCAGCGTCAAGATCACCGACAGATGACCCTTCCGAATCCCCTGAAAGTCCAGCCACGACAAGAACTCCATCCTCTCCTCCAGGTATGCACAGAGGTGATCATATGCTCCAAATATGACAAACCTTTTTGTCTAGACTGGACTAATCCAGTCCCCCCAATTGTGCAACAGGTTTAGAGACGCTCCCGGATTTCAATGGGATCGATACATCTGATGGAAGCACTATTCCACGGTCTATCTTCCTCAAACTTGCTGCTCTATTCACCGCTGCTTGGATCACCAAATGCTCGCCTTTTTCTACCACCTGTTGAACGGTTGAAGCTTCGTGCTTCTTGTATTGTTTTCGGCTGTCCCTCCAATATCTTTGGACAATGTAACTTCATTGTTCTCATTCAATTACTTGAGTTTGCAATCAATACATTATGGGCTGCTGACACAATATGATCCACACCTTTCAGTTATTCCTAGTACACATCTTGATGGCATACCTAACCTACTCAACAAATTATTACAGTTCATAAATATCGCGTGCTATAACCTGCCTACGATCCCTTGAAGCTGCGAAAGTAGGCAGCCAGGCCCGCTAATCAGTTACTCGGAAAGAACATAGAATGAAACAACTGTTCCTAACCATACCATAGCCCTTAATTAGTTTATAAGGCGAACAAAATTGTAAAATTATTGAAGAACTATAATTTTCAGCTGCATCAGGGAGGATGGAGATCGTTGTAGTGACTGTTATTCTTGCCTTGAGCCTTGAGCCTTTCGTTACAGCAGGGCAGCTCGCAGATGGATTGCCAGGATGCGTTAACCAGCCTCTCACAGTGCTTGGCCTTCACAACAAACAGCAGCCCAGCGCCGACTCCTGAGTGCTGCAGTGGGCTCAAAAAAAGTGTTGCAGACTCAACCGCGGTGCCTCTGTGAGGTAGCAAGCAACGAGAGCATTAATAAGACTCGGGCGATGGAGCTCCCCAAATCCTGCCATGTCCAAAGTACTCCACCGGCATCCAGCTGTAACCGTAAGAACTAAGGACAGCATACAAACATATATACATCCATACAAACATGTACATATATATTGATTAAATGTCCCTAATTTGGAAATGCAGCTCCACCAGGGTCAGCAGATTCTTCAACACACACACTCACTCGCTCATATATGTATATGTGTGTATACATACTACTTGTGTTGGTGCAGGATATTATTCCAGGAATTCATTTTCTTCAGTGAGTTTGGTGGTAGTAGCTACAGTTTTTGTGCTGGAATTTTGGCAGTCATTTGAATACCTGTTATAATGTCCTTCGTATTTGCCCCGCACAGGGATAAATTTTATTTATATTAAAAATAATTAATAACTTCAATTAGTTAAATGTTTTGAAATTATTGTCATTTTAAAATTAATTTATAATAAATTTGGTAAACATATAATGTGGTAATGTAAAATTTATCTGATAAAAATGTATAAATACTCTTGAGATCAATAACT
>MAYD01373742.1:0-10631 GCA_001909325.1 Ruellia speciosa
GGTAACAATTAATGTGACTGTTGTAGTAGTTTTTCTCCTTTTCTTTGACATGTGGCAATCTATAAACATTTTTGGGGAACGAACTCTTTTCTACATCAATGTAACTGTTTTAATAGTTTCTCCTTTTCTTGGAAGTGTGGCAATATTTCAACATTTTTGGGGGACTTATGTTATATTGTTATTATACGAATTCTTTGCCGAGATTATGTTGACCAAGCTAGTGAAGGTATATCCTGTAAGGATGATATTTTCCTGTAACGCTAGATTGATTTCGACATAACAGATGTTGAAGTAATGAATTCTTATACTGAATGGATTTGATTAAACACAAACTCGATTATCTAATATGGAACAACTCAATCACCTAGAACCTTCGTTTGAGATGCTCATGAGATTATTAGAAGCATAAGCCTGTAAGATTTCCAGTGGTGGATCCCTTGGATGCCACTATAAGCTCCGTGGTTATAATATTTAGGAAGCTCTAATGCCAGTTGAGAAGAGATTGTACAATTTCTCCTTTGCAAAGTTTTAACTACAAGGCTTGACCATTGCAGAAATTGGGGGATTGCTGGATGCTATGAGTGATGGGGCGATGGTGTTGTGTGTTTGTCTATTGGATCAAAATTAACTGATAGTTCTAACTGTTGCCTCTTCTTAAATGGCTCCCCTCCCCAGTCAGTTTTATCTGCACAGAACAAGTGTTTCAAATTTTGTGCTTGATGTCTCAATATTTGCTGATGATGTTGTGAAAGAAATATATTGAAATGGAAGCTCACAAGGGATTTAAATATATTTTCGTCCTTAAATTTCTTCCATTGACAAAAGGACCCAAATGCATGAAATTAAAAAAATTAGAGGATCATTTTGTAGAAGCAATAAATAGCTGACAAAAACCTAATTTGCAAGAAAATTAAAGTGCAAAAATTGCATATGATATGATGAGTACTGAAGAGAGCTTAATCAGCGCATGCACATTTATACAAAATGTTTTGAAATTTATGACATTCAAATGCTGATTTTTTTTTTTATTTTTACCACATGCTCTCTTGATTAGTACATGTGCAAGTGAAATGCAAAAGTTCTTAGCTGAATGTCTGTCTGATTTGTTTGTAAAGTTGGGTAATGATGTTGAGGTGGGACTTTGGTGATTCTTTGCCTTCCTACACTATTCTGATTTCATATTGAAACCATTCAATCTTATGGTCCTGTCCTTTCTAAAGGATTCCCCCCTTTTTTTCCTGGTTTTTACTGATTGTGTAATCCTGTGTCTTTTTAGGCAATTTCTGCTCCAATTATATCTGCTGTTGGTGAGCGGTACTACAAAGTTACAGCAGAGGCATTAAGGGTATGTGGAGAGCTTGTTCGTGTTGTACGGCCAAATATTGAGGTTTGTTGCTTCATATCTAGACATTATCTGGCTTTTAGATATTGTGGCTTCTGGATATTGGGAGGCATTTCCTGAACTTCTTAATGTGGTTTTCTTGTCCAGGGTTCTGGTTTTGATTTCAAGCCCTTTGTCCATCCCATATACACAGCTATAATGTCACGCCTGACGAACCAAGATCAAGATCAGGTTATGGCTGTTCCTTGCTATGGTATGTTCCTCTCTTTGCTTTCATGTCTGACTTTTCATCTTCTGCAGGAAGTGAAAGAATGTGCTATTTCTTGCATGGGGCTTGTGGTTTCTACATTTGGTGATCATCTTGGTGGGGAACTGCCCACATGCCTTCCTGTACTAGTAGACCGAATGGGAAATGAAATAACTCGACTTACAGCTGTCAAGGTGTGTTGAATTATTTCTCTTCTGAAGTTTTATTCTTTATTGAGTTCATGGGACTTGTTTGATATGTTGCACTTTTACACATGGAAGATCATTTATGTACACGCTACTGTTGTGAACATAGTGCTGGCATTTCTGTTGTTAATTGTGAGGCTTTATTGTGTTTTGCTGCTTTACATTCAATTTTCTGATTATTGTTTTGGACAATGTCATCTAACTTGAATTATTTAAAGTTGTGTTTGGGTCAAAAGGATTTTTGGATTGTGAAACTTGTGGAGAAAATCCAAATGACTTCAATATTCTGTGGATTTGCTATCCAGATAATGATATGCAGAGAGTTCATTGTAACATTAAGTTATTCAAACTAGATTACTGGATTTGTGGTCTTTCTATTCGGTTGGTGGGTCTCTCCTTTCTCCCAAGATTTTCCCCCTTCCTCTCAAGATTCTAAATCCCTAATTCCGGCCATCTCCCTCTTCTCTTGAATTCTTTTCTCTAATTTCCGGCTAGCTTGGGTGTCTGACGGTAGAAGACATAAAGTTATTAGAATCTGGTTTTCTTCTCTTGTTTTCCGACTCCCAATCGCCGCCACTGTGCTGTTCACGTGGCATGGGCAAGGGTGGTGGTTCGCCTCTGTCTTTCTCCTCCGCCTCTCTTTGCATTGCTGCTAGAATTCCAATGAATTCCATTTTGTTCCGCAAGAATTCCAACGATTTACTTTATTTTCAGATTAAGCTCGGTGTTACCATCTTAGAATGAGTTTCGCTTATTCCCCCTTTTGTTCTGGGTCATTCTGGTTGGTGTTATTTCGCGCTGGTGTGTGGGCATTGTCTTTCTAGCTTCTTCTGCCAGCCTGTGGTATGATTTGCACTTGGTTTTCACTTTGATGTTGTTTCATCCCATCAAGATTTGGCCTTTGGTGCTGATTGTAGTGTATAGAATCAGATTCGATGAGGTTTGTGCTGGGATGATGGGTCTCCAGGGAGATTTCAGTTCTATTTTTGCTATGCTTGTTGCTGGTGTTGCTTTTGTGTGGCCCTTTCTGATTATGCCTGATGACTGTGGTTGTTGGTGGAGTTGTGGTATTTTGGTGTTAAAATTCATTGAGCCCCAAAGTTAAATATGAAGAATTTTGCACTCGTGGTTGTTTGTTGATTGGTGTGCTCTTTTGGTTATGGTGGATTTTGGATGGTGCAAGGTCTCATGTGTTCCAAAGAGGAAGGACTTTTGTCCATTTTTGAATGTTTTTTGCATTGTTTAGTCTAGGCTTTATCTCTGTGTACATGTTACATATGACTTGTACCTAGTTTTCTTAGTTGTTGGTTGGTTGATGTTAATATCTTGTACTGTAAGAACTTTGTGGGGTTTGATTCTCATTACATAGAAAAATATGTGGGTATGGATTGAGGTCCAAACCTTTGAATCTTTGAAACAAAATGCAGTTTTAATGATTGATTATTATATTTGGTTGATATATGGTAAGTTGCACATATATCAAAGTTGGATAGATAATACGTCATGCCCATATGAGATAAATTTATTAGTTTCCTTTTTTCCAAAAGGGGGGGGGGGGGGGTAAAATTTCAACCTATATGAGAACAGGTGAGACAAGGCTGTGAATATGTGAAGAAACTATTTATACAGCTGTTGCTCTTTTTTCTTTTTTGGGATTCACTTCATTAGTTTGTTTTGATTTCTGTTCTCAATTTACTCATTTATAAGTTGAAAAACATCAGTCTAATTGTATTCTCATTCCCAACTTTGCTTCACATCTATCCACTGTTTCAGGCCTTTGCTGTCATTTCAACCTCTCCCCTGCACCTTGACCTATCATGTGTGCTAGAGCAAGTAATTTCAGAATTGACTGCATTCCTACGAAAGGTATAATCTACTGCGGTGTCTCTTAACACAATGGGCGATTTTCCTTACAGCATAAACCCTGCTAAAATTGCTTTATTGTTTCTGGAGGATAGGCCAATCGAGCACTACGACAAGCAACCCTGGGGACGCTAAACGCATTAATTGTTGGTTATGGCGATAAAATTGGTTCATCTGCTTATGAAGTCATTGTTGTTGAACTTTCAACTCTGATAAGGTTTCATAGATATTTGTTTTACTGATCATTAAGTTACACTACCTCACATTTATATGTTTTGATATTTTCGTATGATAAGTCCTTCACTGGTGATATGTATTTTGACATTACATCTTGTGCTTTAAGTGACTTAGACTTGCATATGGCTGCTCTAGCATTGGAGTTATGTTGCACGCTAATGGCTGACAAAAGATCTGGTCCAAATGTTGGTTTGACTGTCAGAAACAAAGTTCTACCTCAAGCCCTGACCCTTGTTAGAAGCGCACTATTGCAGGGGCAGGCCCTTTTGGTATCAATTTTATGCTTCACTCATTGAAAAATACCATAAAATCTTTTCCTCACCAGAATCTTCTCTTTGGTAATTTCAGGCACTACAGAACTTCTTTGGTGCACTGGTCAACTCTGAAAACACAAGCTTTGATGTGTTGCTGGACTCTCTTCTTTCAACTGCAAAACCACCTGCTCAATCTGGAGCTGTGGCCAAACAGGCTTTATTTTCTATTGCCCAGTGTGTCGCTGTTCTCTGCCTTGCTGCAGGGGATAAAAAGTGTTCTACTACTGTAAATATGCTTACAGATATCCTGAAAGCTGATAGCAGCACCAATTCGGTATTCATCAACTTGTGTGCCCCTAAGTTACTTGGTTATTTAGTGCGGCTGAAGCTTTATTGGTTTTGGGGGTTGCATTATCAAGATGCATTAGTGAACCTAGTTGAATTAAACTAACTAGTTCATACTGCTAGATCTGCCAGATTCTTTTGGCGTGCCATTCTTTATTGGATCCTCTAAAGTAATAAGAGGGTGTTTGGTTCAAGTAGGGAATTGGAATTGGAATCAGAGTCGGATTTAATTCCATTGGATTCGTTTCTGGGTTTCGCCCATTGCTTTTATTAAATAGTAATACCAAATCCCACAATGAAACCCTTTATACCAAAGTTCCCTTTATACCAAACTTAACTTTGGATTCAAATCCAAACCCCTCATACCAAACAAGCAGTTATTAATTCCAGTTAAAATTTTCAAATATTAATTCATCTGCTGAGAGAAGTACTCTGAAGGAAAACCTTTGGGATTTTTAATTCTGCAGCTAGATATAATTCAATTGATGATTTTGTGAGGACTTGGCATGCATATCTTTTGTTTACTAATGGATGGATATAATTGGCATACTGAAAAAAATTAATTCCAACTGTATATGACTTGGATATTCTTTAGCTTTATTTGGTTTTGATGTTGAAGGATAATCATTGTATCTACTCTATTGCATCAAATTACATTTCATTTTGTTAGAAGTTTATTATACAATGCAAGGCAAGTTTTTTATTTTCTCTTTTAATATCTATAATAGTTATATTTTTCCTTAGATAATTTAGGATAATACCCTATAATAAGGGATACACCCTTACCCAATGCGAGAAATTATAATGCATGTAAAAGTTGTATTATCTCTTTGTCACGGCTCCCTTATAGCATTCCATAAACAATTCAACAGGCAAAGCAACATCTCTCATTGCTGTGCTTGGGGGAGATAGGCAGGAGAAAAGATCTAAGCGCTCATGACCAAATAGAGAATATTGTCATTGAGTCCTTCCAATCACCCTTCGAAGAAATAAAATCAGCTGCATCTTATGCCCTTGGAAATATTGCTGTTGGAAATCTACCCAAGTATTTACCCTTTATCTTGGACAAAATTGATAATCAGCAGAAGAAGCAGTATCTGTTGCTCCATTCTTTGAAGGAGGTGCATCTTTGATTAATCTATTGATTGAAGGTTCTTTACTCAGCACTCCCTTTTAACTCAACATTGGAAGAAAAATCCATCTGCTTGCAGGTCATTGTGAGGCAATCTGTAGATAAAGCAGAGTTTGATGATTCTAGTGTTGAAAAGATAACAAAATTACTCTTCAACCACTGTGAAAGTGAGGAAGAAGGTGTTCGTAATGTGGTAGCTGAGTGTTTGGGAAAAATTGCCCTTATTGAACCTGGAAAACTTGTTCCTGCACTAAAGGTATCTGGCTTATTCAATTATTAACCTGTGATGTTTGTTAATTTTATAGATGCATGCATAATATGCGGTCTCATTCTTGTAGGAGAGGACCTTAAGTCCTGCGGCTTTCACACGAGCAACAGTTGTGATTGCAGTGAAATATTCTATAGTTGAGCGGCAGGAGAAGATAGATGAGATTTTACACCCTGAGATTTCATCTTTTCTGATGCTTATCAAGGATCATGACAGGGTAATTAACGTGCCTCAGGATTATTCTCAGTAATTCAGTTTACCGCATATTCTCCTTTTGAAGAATACCATTATTTCATGTATCTCATTTTTATTTCCTCTACTGAGGGTAGTTGATCCATTAAGTTCACAGTTTATTGGTTTATGTGCAGCATGTGAGGCGTGCTGCTGTGTTGGCCTTAAGCACCGCAGCTCATTACAAACCAAACTTGATAAAGGGCTTACTTCCTGAACTATTGCCTCTTCTGTATGATCAAACTGTAATAAAGGTAACTATCTCTTGATCTGCATTTGATTTTATCACCCCCTTGAAACTCTAATGTACTGATAATGGACCTTAAATTCCCCACTTTTAACTTTGTCCCGAAAAGCGCAAGCTGCTTAACTTGATCTACATTTTATTTTTCAGTGGGCCAACTGGGTGCATTTAGTATAGCTGAAAATTCTTTTGTGGGGATATCATTAGATTAGAATATTAATCCATAAGGATAACAGAACAGAATGCAAAAGATCCTTTTGTTCCTTAGGAACTTCATTATCCTTTTCCTTATATTCATTATGATTTATGGGTTTTTTTCTATCTGAGGTCATCAGAGAAGAATATCGCACAATGGATCTTGAATAAAAAGAAAATTCTTCTGTGAATTTTGTGATGAAGCTGCTTTGCTTTATAACCTTTTGGTACATTTTCAAGTTTGTCAACTTCCTGTTCTCTTTCGTCACCCCCCACCCCCCACCCCCCAAAAAACACCCCACATGGTGCTCTTGTTATTTGAAATTGTTGTTTTCTGGGACCTGCTTTTCCTAGCAGCTATCTTGCTGCGCCAAAATGCACCTGCACTTGTCCTGGTGGTGTCATTAATCAGCACAATCTTATTCATTGTGTATTCTCACCTCTGAGGACAACATAACTTTGATATCTTTGTTTTGCTCGTCTTCCACCTGGGAAACCACTTCTGTTAATCTATATGTATGTTGACCAACTATCCCTGTGCAGAAAGAGTTGATCAGGACAGTGGATCTAGGTCCTTTCAAGCACACAGTAGATGATGGGCTTGAATTGAGGAAAGCTGCTTTTGAATGTGTGGACACTTTGTTGGACAGTTGCCTTGATCAAGTGAATCCTTCCTCTTTTATAGTTCCATATCTTCTATCTGGATTAGATGGTGAGTTGAGCAGAGTCAATCTTGTTACCATTATATTCAGAAGCTCGGTTTAATTCTCCATGGTAAATTATGTTCGTATTCTTCATTTTCAGATCATTACGATGTTAAAATGCCTTGTCACCTTATCCTCTCAAAGTTAGCCGATAAATGTCCATCTGCTGTGTTGGCAGGTATGACCTGTATTTTATGGCCATTTTCCTGTTAGTTGAAACTAACTTCGTTATTACTTGAAATCACTAAACTCAAATTCTCACCAATTATGGCGCTTGCAGTTTTGGATTCTTTGGTGGGTCCTCTCCAGAAAACTATCAACTTTAGACCCAAGCAGGATGCTGTCAAGCAAGAAGTTGACCGCAATGAAGACATGATCAGAAGTGCCCTCCGTGCAATTGCATCCTTGAACCGTATAAGGTACACTTTTGTTTCAGATGAATGTATTTGTTACATTTCCTTGCACTTTCTGGGAGTACAATCACTGCAATTGATGATAAGAAATCCGTAAAGGCATTCTATATATTCTTGGACAGATTGGTTTAGTTTTTTCATCTCATTTGGCTTTTACACTGCAAATTGATTTGGCACCATATATTTCCCAACGTCTACTTATCCATATGATCTTTGTGCCATCTTCACTCTATAAGTCTTCCTGTCATGGATTTGGGTAGTGTCCAATTGAATGGATTTCGAAATGGATCCAAACAACTGAGTTCAATGACTTTGTTCTATTCTATTGTTGCAAAGATTTAGTTTAAAACAGGTTCTGTTGGTTCCCTACATGTATCCAAGACCCAACGGATATGTATTGACAATTATGAGGGATATAAAAGTGATGGCTGAATGATGGTATTAAAAATAGAAGCATTTTCCCAAGTAGTGTACAACCATTGAATGTTTGCAAATGTGAATGTCAACCAACACCTGTATTTAGAAAAAAGTAAATTGAAAGATCGATATTGACACTGTTTTTCTCTACCCCTTTGACATATGCAGTGGAGGAGACTGTGGTCACAAGTTCAAGAATCTCATGAATGAAATTTCTAAATCCCCAACTCTATCCGAGAAATACTCTTCCATCCGGAATGAGTGAACTTCTCTTACTCAGCACTTCTTGTTGATGCTGTGGAACTTCAGCAACATTGGTAATGGCCAGAAATTCTTAAGATGGAATGCTATGCTGGTCCATTGAGGAGCAAATACTGGAAACATGCCATTCCGGCTCATAACTATACTTAGGTAAAAACTGGGTGTTGACACAGCACCCTGTATAGGACAAAACCTGCCCTTTTCCCATGGTTTTGCAGTCTTGGAGTTATAACTTATATTTCGTACATTTCTTGCGATGCGCTTTTTCTTGATTTTGTTGGCTGGTGCAGTGTAAATTGGACTTGGACTTGGTGCGATTTTCGATTGAATTCGATGACAGTGAGGTAATTATTGGATAGTGGATTTGTAGAAGGTAGATTCTGCATTGGATATTTATGGTGTTTATTGCTGCTATGTTTCATGTTTAATGGCAGAACTGGTGCCGTTGTTGGCGTTGTTAAAATGTACTATTGATGGAGCAAAGGGGTTGGATCATGGAAAAATCGATGATCCCATGTTCTCAAAAAAACACAATTATAAGAATGCATGAAGCATAATTTAGGATACAACAGAGATCAAATCATTGAGTTCCATTTTGTCAGCATTCACACACTTAATACATGTGCACCAAGTATGTAACAGAATAGGCCTCAACATCGTCTCCCTCCTTTGTGTCGCGACGTCCCTCCATTAGCCAAGATCCCGGGAGAACCGTCTTGCCAAGAATATATAGCACAAGAAGTTTACCGAACTCAAACCTGCTAGAAGCCAATAGAATAGGTCTAACCTATCCTTATAATCATTCAGCCATCCCTCATCATCGCCTCCATGTGCAGTCACCGTGTTCACTACATCCACAAGCACTGAGCTAAAAAAGAACCCCAACGAGTACGAGCTATAAGTAAAGGCCATCTGGAATGCTTGCATTCCTTCCACTGCCTTCTTATAGAAGAACTCAATGAACCCCAGTGCAGTGAACATCTCTGACAATCCAAATATCAAGAACTGCGGTGTTATCCAAAAGATTGATGGTTGTTCCTTTGATGCCCTCCTCTTGGCCTCTGTCAGGGCAGCTGAGATCATGGAGAACGTGGTGAGGAAGAGTCCTATGCCAATATGGTGGAGAGGGGAAAGACCGGAAGCGTGGCCTGTGAGGCGACCCGCAAGGGGGACGAAGAGTTTGTCGTAGATGGGGATGAGGAAGATGAGGATGAGGTAAGGGGTGGATTGGAGGGAAGCAGGGGGGATGTGGAAGGAGTGGGTGAGATGGGTGTCCATGGAAGAGCCCTGCCGGACTGAGAAGGTTTGAAGCTGTGCTAAGATTGTGAAATATGGGCAGGAATGAGATTAGGAGCTTCACTTGTTCCACTTGCTCTATGGTGCATAGCCTCCACCGGGTTTCCACGGCGGCATTGGTGATGGTGGTGTGGTTTTGTGTGGCCTTGATGCCGGCCTTGTGTAAGAATCTTATGTGAACATAAAACGGAAAAAAAGATCTCAAATTGAATTTGATAAAAGTAGGATTTGAGTATAAGAAAATGTATTTGAAATCCTAACATATTTTTTGTTTTTGGAGTTTGGATCATAATCCTATTTGAGGTTTTGAGGGGTTCTGTTGTTTGTGTTACCAAGAACAAAAAAAAAATATGAGAATGGAGCCAACGGCCTTCAAAGGTAAGAAAAGTATAAGGGTAAAAACGGTTTGAGATGGAAATTTTATCTTGGAAGTTCCAAATCAGTATATGATTGGAGACATATTTTAAGGTTTAAAATGATAAAAAACAAATATGAAGGAGGTACATATATAAAATTATATTTTATCTTAAAACATTTAATGACAAAATTTAAACTGAAGACATATTTTAAGGTTTAAAACGACAAGAAAAATACAAACTAGGTTCATATATAAAATTATATTTTATCTTAAAATATTTAATTACATAATGTAGACAAGGATCTCATTTCAATCCTAAGATTATAATGACATTTAAATGAGCAAAATTAAGGGTACCACCCCTGCAGTCATAAATCAAAAATCAAATATTTGAAAAACTCCATGTTAAAATTTATAATAAAAAATAATATTGGGCAAGTCTTTATTGGGTGGTTCACAAAAATCAATATACATTTATGAAAAAAATGTTGTTTGCAGAGAATTTGCTGCAACTTGTGCCTAATTATGGTTGGTTGTGTGAATCGAAGTTCAAGTAACTTTTATTTGACATGTATGTGTCTCTCAATTTAATCAATATGTACTTGTTGAAACGTGAGT